>CAEGAF010094290.1:0-47403 GCA_903067075.1 Micropoecilia bifurca | reverse complement strand
TATCACGTTTTAACGTGATACTATCACGTTTTAACGTGATATGTATCACGTTTTAACAAGATACATATCACGTTATAACGTGATAGCACTCGAATTTTTTTTTTCCTGCGTGACAGCAATGCGCTTCCGTATGTATCTACGTACTTGCACAGAGTTTCTTTCCGAATTGAACTGACATGACTTGTAACCGTCTGTGATATAACTCTTGGGTGTTTTTGCAATAACCAGAAAAAAGTAACCTCAGGATGAGATTGCAAATTGTCTTTCTTGGCAGTAAATATTCTAACTCTGGTGAGTAACTGTAACTGAGAAGCCTAAATGTTTCTGGAGTCGCATGTGAGGAATATCATAACTTTGAATTTCTCATGCTGCTCTAATTGAACCGTCTGCTTATCAAAGTGAAAAGCACATATATAAAAAGATTGGACTTAGTTTACCATCTTATGCTTGTTACTGTGAAATGGTGGTGTTGGAGGTAATAATACATGTCTGCTAAAAGCTTTCGCTTTCCAACACTCTTTCTCTAAATTGCTTCAGCATTCTTCTTAATGATATCTCTTGTACTGCTGAGTGCAGCTGTAGGAAATATAATGTTTAGAGTGAGGTCTATTTTATTTTAACCCCCAACACAGCTTCTTGCCTTGCCATGTATGTGGGGGTGTCTAACACAACCAGACATTTCTTCAATTACTCCTGCCTGAGTCTTGTATTGAGGTATTTCATTTTCATTTTGCAACAGTGGAATACTTCTTCCCATGTCAATGTTGTAGAAATGACCAGTAATTTAGAAGGATCAGATTTAGACATTATTGACCTTTAACTCTTTAAAATGATGTTTAGTGGTCTGACTTTCAACTGTCAAAGAGTATTTGCACACTGTTCTGTAAGAGCACAGCTAAACCTGAAGGCCCAGCTAGATATTAATAATCTCATGGAAACGAAGGACGATTAGAAGCTGTCACTTTTCTTGGATATAATTTATTGGCACTACAAGCATGACAGGTGTGACCTGAGTAGCTAATTAGCAATTCTCAGTAGTGCAATATGGAGAGTGTCTTCAGCAGTGGTAACAACTCCCCGTATTGACAGATGTTTTAGTGTTACATCTTAACCAGTGCCAGCTTTTCTAGGCAGGTGATGCACAGCAGACGTTTTACATCCGTAGACTGTCGTAGCAAGAAGCCATCCTGACTGTCCAAGTGCTCTATCAATAATGCTTGAATTCATCCAGCTACACTCAAACTTCAGTACACTGATGGATGTGTGATAGATAGAGAGGTAGGAAACTTAGCACCTTGCTTCAGGACATGTTGATGTGTGATGAGGAAAGTTTGAATGAGACTCAACCTGCAAAGTGCTGGACATCCATTTTCCCACTCAGTCACTCCAATCTTGCCTTGGATAAAAAAATTGACTCAAACCAATCCCAAAAGTTCAAACAGATTCCTAAAAGGGTAATTATTTATGACATGGTACAAGATGAGCTGCATACAGTTTTCTGCAATCAAAATCGTAGATTTGGTGGTGGTACTTTAAAAAGATTTGCTAAGAATTTTGTGACATTTTTGTTTGTTTATGTGTGGATTTTTTGTAACTCGACATAAGGACTATAATTTGATTCAAGTAAGACTGAGGCAAGAGAGTTGGAGAAGTAATAAATACTGTTACCAGCTGGTGGGATTTATACATTGAAACCCAGTGTTTTTGACAATATCTTAAGAAAATTTACCAAAAATGCAGATATCTGTTGGCTTTGCCACGATTGCAGAATTGCGAAAAACTGGACAGACTTCATAATGCATAGTAACATGACAAGTATTATATAATGATGACATGTGACATACTTTCCTAAAGATGTTTTTACATGTGGTAATTGCATTTTATAGTAATATGATAAATGTATGTTTCTTGTATGTTTTACATCTTTTTCATTGTGTAATATGTGGAAAAACATGTGGAGCATTCTTCAAATGTTTCGCACTTGAAAATGGAACAAGTGGAGCACAACTTTGAAAAGTTCTAACAGTAAATATACCAGTGTTGAATTAACACACAAAAGTGTCTATATGTGTCCAAGTCAGCTGGTGTCAAATTCAACATTACAGAGTGTTACATTAACATTTACAAAGGTGCTGGTGTTAAAATATATAAAAAGTAACACCATTGTAGTGTTGATCACAAAACACAATGTGATGTTGAAAAAGTAAATAATTGACCCACAAGGTATCAATATCAATCAAATCCAGTGGAAAATATTCAAAACAATACACAGAAATGGAAAGTTTAACCTTTCTTAAACCCATTTCAGTATTATAAACCAATGTTAATTTAACAAAAATATGGGTCTCAATCTTTTAACACTTTCAAAAGTGTTACTTTAACAACACCAGCTGACTTGGACACATATAGACACTTTTGGGTGTTAATTCAACACTGGCATTTTTACTGTGTAAAAAGTTTTCCTTAAGAGAATAATATTTGTTGAAATCAATTTGTTCACGTGAAGCCCAAGTGGAAAATATTTCATGTGCGACATATTTTCATTTTACATGTGGGAAGATGTATTCCCAAAGGTAAATTTTCACATGGTCCTGTTGTTGAGCAAAGCAACATGTGCAACATGTGAGCCTCAAACTAAATTGATTAGGATGCTTGTTTAGGTTCACAGAGAAACCACAAAAAATTGCATTAGCATGAGGCTCACACTTTCGAACAAGTGTTGTGTGAAGCACATTTCACATTCCTAATTTGTCTTTGTCGAGTGTTTCACCATCCCTTAGTAATTTGTGATCCCAGATGTATGTATCTTTATTGTGCACAGCTTAAATCCTAAGAACCCATTACCTGCGTTTTGAATTATTTTTTTTATACTCATTTTAACGCCTTTGCGGTGAACCCAACTTAATTCTGCCTTTCATTACTCAAACCCACTTTATCCTTCTCTTTTGTTAGAATTCATTTGCGTCTCTAGAGCTGAATAGTCAGCAGTTCAACTAATAATTTCATCACTCATTAAATATTAACAGAATTAAACCAGGTCCGGAGTTGTAAAAAAGTGATAACAGAGTGGAGCATGGTGGCTCTGGGGTTGTGTAATGAAAATTTAATATTTTTCTAAGAGTGTTTGGACTGATTTATTCATTATTCTACAATGACAGCAGAAAATCTCAGGAGTTGGTAATTAGCTCGCTACTCATATAATAATTATTCTTTTCCTTTGTTCCTGTTTTAGTGTCTCTCCCCTCTATAAAATGTGATAATTCACCACATCATTCTTACTTTGGGAAAATTAATGTCCCTGCAGCATCTGTGGTTTTTGGCAAGCTTATCGCCATGTGCATTCATAACCAGCCAGCCAATGCTCTCCAAACTGAAGGCCTGGATACAAAGTCCCTGAAACTGTACCCTTTCCCAAAGCAAGCACTGCCAGAGGTTTAGAGCTCATGCAGTCTTATTAAGGTGAGGCTGGCTGAAAATCAAAATATAAATATGGAGCCAGAGCTCGACAAATCTCCTCAGCAGTTCTGACACTGTATAAATCTGCTTTCTGTGGCAGGGATGAGTAAATTTTAATACTGGATAGTTGGTTTTTACATACCTAATTTTGCAGTGTCAGAAGGGCGTGCCATAGTCGATAAACAAATCCAAGATTGGGTAATTAATTGAGAATTGAGAGTAGATCAATTTACCTCCTAAGATTTATTCTGCACTTGCAACATCCTGTTGAGTTTTACCAGAAGAGTCACGGGTTTACACATAGCACGGCTGGTGACACATCCTAAGTTCAGGCAGAGAATTTAAGGAGACCAGAGTAGAGAAGTTTTAGCACTCTTCCTCTTAGAATAAACATCAAGTTAAGCTGTCCCAGCAGGTGTGTGAGTGGTCATTGTCACCCGCATACTGGGTGGTCACTGAGTATATATAGTCATGCCTTTACCTCATGCATTCACTCCAAATAAGCTGTGCTGAATTGGACTTCTGCCATAATTCAGTCTGTTTGTGAATGCCAAAATTTAGCTGCTTAGTCTTTGACTTTGCGTGATCCATTGTAAGATTTATAGTACCTGGTGATTTTAAAGCAATATTTTAATTCTGAACAAAATCAGGCCAGAAACTGACAATAAACACAGTTTATTTGTCAGTGTTTCTAAGACGTATTCTTGATGTTGCTTCTTGGGCTGCAAAATCAGAAGCAGATCAGTCGATCACTAATTAAACATTCTGATATTTACTCTGATATGGCGATATATTCTGCATGTTCTGGAAAGTTTCCCAGGAGGTCTGTGTGCATATTTAGAAAACACACCACACACTTTACTGCAAAGAAATTCAGCGTGCTTGTTCTCTTCATGCTGTTATTTTAGGCTTTCATCACTATCAACTGACTTGCCATCCTATAACAACAAGTATGATATATACTTTTTTATCATCTGTGGGCAATGTGCACATCTGCTGTTATGAGTCTCTGTCCACCTGGTTGCACATTACATTAGAATGTAAAATGCAAGTTAATAACTCCTACAATATATTAGACAACATTTTTTACACTTCATTCAGTCCTTTGTGATGAGCTGGAAAAACGAATTATCACTGACAATCACTAGGACTTATATCAAAACAGTATTTTCAAGTTTTGTTTTTTTATCCTACACTGTGTCAAAGGGTTGCGGGATTGGAGACAAAATCCTCCTGCATTTTCAGATGTTGAGAAACAAAACTCCTCACGTTTGTCTGAGGTAAAAGCATGTAGGTGACCTGGGGATTTCTTGATTTTTGAAATCTTCAAACTGAAGAGAGAGCTGTCTAGTCAATGTGCACTTATCCAGATAACTATCTCTCCACCAAGGCGGGAGAAAAAGAGAGTGCCAATCTTAATCCAACATTGGCAAATTTTACACAGAACTTTTGTATGACAGTCTCTGATTGGTGAAGGCCTTCTTCTGCTTGTGAGGAGGCTCTTCATTCTTTAAAGTATTTCATGTCCGGACTGAATTATAGTGAGGTATTTTTTTTAGTCTGTGACTTAAATTAAGATTGGTCCATAAATGTTTCACGTAAATGTAAATCTTTTTGTGATTCTAACGTGCCCAAGACAAAACGTTGCATATTTTTAAGAGGAAAATAAGGTTGATGTCTGACTAAGGAGAAAAATCACTGTTTTTTACCTTTGGCTGGTATATATAATTTATGAACCAAATGTGTCTTGGGCCAAAGCTGGGAGATCAGATTCTTTTATATTTTGTGTAAATAACCACAGAGGCTAACAGGTAACCGAAGCCTTGAAAATGTTATAAGAGTAAAATAATTAAATTAAATTACATGATCATGTCATGAAATTGTTTCTAACAATTTGACAAATTTTAGACTTAAACAGGCAACTACAAAACTGTCAAGGAGACAAATGCAACTAAATCATTCCCAGAGCAGAACGAAGCCTAAAATTGTCAGATGTTCATTCTGGGCTGCATAGACGTATTTCTTGTTTTCTCAAGCTGTGATAAAAGACAGATGCTTTCCTAATTGCAGAAATACATCCTAATGAGGATGATATTACTTAGAGCTTAGGATCTCACATTGTATAATTATTGAAAACATAACTTCGCCTAGGCCTTTCACAAAGAATCAATGAATATGGAATGGCATATTGGAAAGAGAATGTCAAGCCTGTTGAGTGAAAAGTGGAGGAGCAGTGGCTCTTATAGAGCTAGGTCACTGACATAGATTGACTAATAACACACTAAAAATAATTACAATACTGAATATCTACATTATTCACTTTATCTCCGCTTTTAGACATCAAATAAAGCAAAAATTATATGGATATCAATATGTGTGCAGTAATGGATTTCCGTTTTCCCCTCTTTGAAAAAACAAGGGGAAACCTATTAAGGTTTAGGTACCTAATGTGCTCCAAAAAAACCCTTCTGCTTACAACGGTGAATCTCTATAAATTAATATTATTATTACAGATTTTCTTTTATGTATTTATTTGTCAGTAACTCAGGTAAAAGTGAAACTTTGCACATATTTACTACAAATGAAGTGCAGATTTATTTCAGTTGATTTTAGCAACTGGCGGCTAATGAAAACGTACAATTTGCCTTTTCAGAAAAACTATTTCCCTGTTGGTTTGATGGTTCAAAAGGTCATTGCTAAAGAGCACTGTGTTCAAACAAAGTGATAGAACGATGTAAGGGAGGACAAAGGCTTGCATGAGCAATTAGAAAAACAGCCTTGAAAGAATCGTGAAGTCCATTCAAAAGTCTGCAGATTCACAAGGAGTGAACCGTACCTGAGGTCAGGGCTTAAAGAGCAGCTTTGAGGAGAGGCTTCAGAAACACTTTCTTGTAATGTGCATCTCCTGACTCAGGCAATGTCAGAAGAATAGTACATACACTAAGAAGAAAGCGACTGATCTTTGCCATCTGCTGCTGTTGTTTCACTTGGTTTGTTCAAGTCCCAAGTCAGTGCAGCCATGTTCCAGGAGGATTTGCATCGATCCCTGGGACATGCTGATTCCGTTTTCCAGCTGGACATTGCACCTTTCCAATCTGCCAAAAGTACCGCTACATTCTTTAATGACCTTTGTTTCAATGCACTCGAATGTGCCAGCAAAATAGCGTGACATAATCTCCACAGAGAGTCTGTGGAGCATTGTCAAGACAAAAAAAAAGGACCACACTAGAGCCAACAGTGCAGTGAAGGTCAATTGTAAAGTAACCTGGGTTTATCACCTCAGTGGAGCCACAGGATTATGGCCACAATGTCGTTGATTCAGGTTATTTATTCAAAAAGTTGCATGTACTGAAAGCATAATGTACTGTATAGAAAATAAATGGTCTTCTTTTTAACAATATTCAAATTACCTGGGAATTTCTGTACTTTGCCTTTCATTAAAATAATCTTGCAATTTAATAGAAATACAACTCAAACTGAATAAGCACACCTTTTTTTCCTCACTGTCTGAAGTTAAAATAGACCAAGCTTTTCTTATTTTAAGTAAGTCAGAATTTCCAAGATCATTTGTATTTGCTAAATACCACAATAAGAAAGAAACATGTCAGATTTGTTTAATAATGTCTTTAAAATCAGAAGTTCACACATATTTCCTCAGTGCTTTGTGGTATTGCTGTTGAACTTTTTTTTTTGGAGCAAATCATTTTGAGATCTTTCCAAAACCTTTCCTCATATAGTCTACTGGAATTTTGGCCCATTCCTCTTGACAGAATTGGCACAACTGAGTGAAGTTTGTAAGCAGCCGTACCGAAACATCTATTCAGATCCGCCCACAAACTTTTCTATACAACTGCGATCAGGACTTTGTGGCTGCCACTTTAAAACATTGACTTTGTTTTTCTTAAGCCATTGTGGCATAAAGCCAAAAGTGGCTTTATGGTAATTATACCCCATATCTCACAGCTCAGGTGCATTTGCAAACTGCAATGTAGATTTTTTATTTATTTATTTACTTTAAATTTCTGTTGGAATAAACGCTTCCTCACAGCTGAGTGGTGTTTTAGCCTACAGGACATGTTTCACTGTGAATAATGACACTGTCTTACCAGCTTCAGCCAGCATCTTCACAAGCTTTTTGGCTTTTGCTCGAGGCTTCATTTGCATATGTTGGACCACTTTCATCTCCGGACCACAGAATCAGTCTCCTTTCGCAGCAGCATGATGATTGGACATTCCCACCTAGCCTGGTCTATAATTGTCTGAACAGATGGACATAGTTCCTTTAAGCATCACAAAGATGAACCAGCCTTGTGCAGCTCCACAACTGTCAAGTTTGCTTTCAGTTAACTCAAATGCCAAGACATACATTTCATTGTTTTAACAACCTAACCTAAATTTTCTTTTCAATGATATTACAATTTTACTTGGATATACATGTACAAAGTGTGAATGCATGCAAAAGAGTCAATTAAATGTTTGAAAAAGAATCAGGATGTGGAATCATATATAAGAACGCGCATAAAGTTAAAAATATGTTTGATGGTATTTTTTAAGCTTTATTTATCACAGAGCTATTGCTGTTGATGTAAATATTATTCAATATTCACAAAGAATGCAGGTAATGCAGTTCAGTTTTGGTCTGTGTTTTTTACTGTGCTACTTCCAACAACACTTCAGCAATAACAAGCAATCTTTAATGCAAGAAATTCTATTTGAAACATAGCAAATCCATTTTGGACATAGATTTTAGGGGGGATTCTACAATAAGGCTCCTAAGATAGGAACTGCTATTTAACCACTGACAAAAGGGGTGATGGAAGAGTACTGGCTTCCACACATGGGTCAGTGAGCAATGAATTTTAGAAAACTGCCTAGACTACAATATTTTTTCCACCAAAGCATTTTCAGTGTTTTGTCCTGCCTGCAGTGGCAACTGAAAACTATTTGTTCTGATCTGTAGTCACAGAGCAAAGCTACTTCAGAACTATAGTAGAATTCTCGAGCAGGGAGAGGAGATTAAAAAAAAATCTTTAAAACTTTACCAAAGATTTCAACTTGGTTTAAAAAAATCATAATCAAAGTCTGATTCTAATTGTAAGTTTCCTTTGAAGGTGTACATTCCATTATATCTAGTGTAAATCTGGAATAGCCTAGTCAAAGTCCAGATTGGAATTTGATTCAAATGCTGTGGAAGAACCTTAAGCATTTGTATGGCTAAAAATGAACAGATGTATTTATTTATTTATTTGTAACTAACTTAGGAGTGAATTGCAGATCAATTATGATATTCTACATCAATTAAATTCCTAGAGAAATTTCAAAACTACAGTATTAGTATCACCTAGTGATAAATACGGCTTTAACAGTTACAATGATTTTAGGTGTCAGAACCCACTTCTGTCCTATGTGATTCTATGCATGTTCTTATTCAAATGTGTTATTTTATACAATTAAAGCAATTTAAATAGTTGTGGTACTTTAAGTAGTCTGGCTTATGGAACTTTTCCAACCTGACCTCTTCTAACTCAAGTGCAACTTTACAGAAGCACACAGTTGGACATCCCACAATGCAAGCAGATAACTGGGCGCATGTGCCAAAAAAAAAAAAAAAAGTGAAATGTAATGTCACATTTAAGTAGCTTTTTTGGCTTAAGATTTAACTCTAAAGAAACAATGTTGTAATTTGCCATAAAAGCAAAAAAAGCAATGTAAAGAATATCTCTCCTACTAAATATTATTGAAAAAGAGACTTTATAAGGGAAAAAAAGTATCTTGATGCCTTTTGAACAGTGGCTGTCAAACATACACACATTGTTGTTAAAATGCCAGTGGTGGGAATTTGTGATGTAGAACACAGCATGATAAACATTTCAAAACTTTTCCAAAAGTGGGTTTCTGAAAATGTATGTGTAATTGTAATTGAACTATGCTAATTCAGATGAAAAACAAGCCTTTGTGTTAGAGGAAAGAAAGCAAAACAAAAACGAGCAACTGGTTGCAAAAGTGTTCACGTTTTTAAACTAATACTTTGTTGAAAAAGCTTCTGATTGAATTTCAGCTCTCAAACCTCTTGATAGGAGTTCGTCATTTTCCCATATCCTGACGTTGAAAAAATTACTTACAAGCAGTTCTGGGTTTATTTTTCACTTCCTGGATGCGTCATCAGTGTAACTTTGTTGCAATTTTAGTAAAATGTTTTGCTTTTTGTGGTAGTTCAGCTTACTTTGTATCATGTGACAGACTCTACATGTTTACTTACAAGTTTACATGTAATTAATTAATTAAATAATTAATTAATTAATTACATGTAAACTTGTAAGTAAACATGTAGAGTCTGTCACATGATACAAAGTAAGCTGAACTAATTAATTAAATAATTAATTAATTAATTACATGTAAACTTGTAAGTAAACATGTAAGTGGGATAAAAAGATAAAAAACAGAAGAAAATTGTATGGGACAGAAATCTGTTACAGCCTTACCAAATGTCATTTCTTTTTTTCTTCCACAGATTGTCTTTTACAATGTGCCAGACATGAATTTAATTGTCTTTATTGCTACTTTATTAAGAAAATACATGTTGTGGAATTCTACAAACTTTATAGTCACAGTCAAAGTGCTTTTTGTATGTAATAATAATTCAAATTTTGACAAGTTCACATAATCATGTAATAAATAAAGAAGGAAACAAAATATGTTGAAACCAACAAATGAAGTTGAGACAATGTAACTTCCTTCCTCTTTATTACTGTGATGTAGCTATGTGTATAAGTTGGAAAATACAATGAAATATAAATCAAATCTTTTCACAAAAGTATTTCTGAAAACCCATCCTGTCTTTGCAATGTTAAGCTTAATCCACTTCTACCGTACGTTATAGAGAAAGAAGTTGCATGCAAGTATTTCAGTGAGTTTTCATGGTATTTCATGGGGAATTCCCTGAGGATATAAAACTGTAGCTCTGCCACTCTGCGTTTCAGTATTTCTGTGGTAAGCATTCAGTTTGATGTTTTTGTGTCTGATTTACACATGGCTCTGCTCCAAAAGTGCGATATTTGACACAAAGCATTGAACTTTGACTATGCAAACTTGTTCATTAAAGCTGCAGTATGTAACTTTTGTTATTATTCTTTTACATATTTGTCCAAACTGTGGTTATGTTGTGACAGTATGGGGTAAGACAGATAATCTGTGGAAAAATTGAGCTCCTCTGCCTTCTCCCAGTACTCCCAGTGCTAACTGGAAACAACCAATCCGAGCCTGGAGGCAGTTCGTAGTGCTGTCAATCTCTCATCCTCCTCTTGCTCTCTACACAGAAAAAATAAACAAGATTTCTGTTCATATCTAATATTTATGCACGGAATTCACTTTAGAGCGAGTTTAGATGTTCACATCACTTAAGACTATCAATTCTGCTTATATTTTTGTAGACACAAGTGAGTAAATAGACCTATTTGTTGTTGCCTGTTTACACCAGACTTTGGGACCTTTCTGCAGTCCCTGAGATCTGCAAGTGTATTTGAACTTCAGTGGACAGCAAAAAAAAAAAAAAAGAGAGAGAGAGAGAAAGAAAACATGTACTGTAATTACTTGCCAAATAGAGTTTTCTCTTCTGGTTTGTTTGTCCTTCTTTCGAAATGTTATTGCTTTGAGTAGCACATTTGTACTGCAAGGTTTCCTCAAAATGTAATGCAGTTCTCTAAAATTGTTGGAGGTCCGTCTCCGTACCTGCACCACATGTTTTCACCTTACATTGGAGGACATAATGTTAGCATTCTGGTCATCTTATCAGCACCACACTAGGTTAACTATTTACATTGCAAAATCTTGTCTTTGAAAATATCATGAATATATTTTGAGTTGAAACTTTAGACTGAAATGCTCAAAACACCCTGTGATCTCTCAGTATCCAGGTAATATGTGCAATTTGGAGGTATGGGTGTTTTATAACTTATTGATGGGGTCTTTACGCAGCACCTATGATCTAGATTTGCTATTAATTGCTTGTTCTTTTTTTTCATTCTTATAACATCCAAAGGAAGTCTTGCCTTCTACCACATGTGATGAAAAGTTTTTGATGTGACCCCAGGCACCTGCAGAGATCATCCACATTATCACAGATTTTTAATTACCGTTTTATTGTGTGTTGTTTTGTTTTAAGCTGGTGTAAAAGGGGCCTTAGATAGTGAATGCAAACTGAAAACAGAAGATCTTAATTTACCAAAGAAACAAGAAGGCAGTTTTCTTCTTTGTTAGTTGTTGTTGGGGTTTTGTCTCTCATCTATGTGAGTATTCATGAAGCTAGTGATTTCAGTGTTGGTCAAAAAGGTAATTTTGTATAACCTGAAAAAGAAAAAAAAATTGTAAAGCAACGTATATATTTCAATTAGTATAAAGCAACAGACTTAAAAATAGCTATCACATTCAGTCAATCAATTTATTTTAATCCAGATCTTTAGAGCTATAGCATTTGTCTCTCAGCCTCTCCATCTCTTCGGTCCCATTTGTCACTCAGCCAGAGATACCAATTACTTCTCTCTTGCGAGTTTTTGTTTTCCAATATTGGCTTTTTCTATCTGCATCACTTCGCTCTTTCTCTTTCTTTCCCCCCCTTCTCAGCACGTCACTGATCCTGATCCTCATTTACGTCCTCTTCTCTCACCACTGTTGTTACTGCACCTTCAGCTCTCAGCAACTTTTGAGTCGCTCACAGAGCTGTTTACTGTACCATTATTTTGGAAAGGAGCCATTTTCTCTCCCTGGCACAAACCCACAGTCATTAATTCTGCTAATGGCAGATAAATGAAGCATAGCGATATGAAGGCTAGCGCAGAGCTTTGCACACGCAGCCCACTAAGTTTTGCACACACAGAATATAGTCTCAAATACAAACCCACAGAGAGATCACAATGTTTTAGCCACTAATTGACATTGATTGAGGACCATTTTTGAAAATCTTATTCGTCTCCCCCCTTTTTAGAGTGTGAGGCTTATGCGCAACCATTACATGCTGCTTGTGTATGTCGTTGGAGAGTGACTGATGAGAGAAAGTCCCAACTTTGGGCTTGCAGTTACTTCTTAAGAGGATTATCCGACATCCAGGGAACAGTGAAGACGACCAACGTTTTGATCAGGCTTGCTAGAGGAGAGACAGCCTGAGTAAAATAACAAGCTTTGTTGTGTTGCAGCAAACACGAAGAATCTGCTGCAATTTTTGAAAGAAGTTCAAGAAAATGAAAAAAACTATATTTTATGTCTAAATGGAATATAAAACATATTTGGTGTCATTTTATTCTTCATTCTGGAAAAAGGTTACACAAGAAGTTCAGAAAGTTCAGCAGTGGCCAATCAAATGCATTTCTGTCAACTCCACTCAGAAAACGTAAGTGTTTCATATCAGGACTCTTATTAAACCCCTATAAAAATGAGATCAATAAAACTGCTCCAATTTTTGAAGGTAAAGTTTTTGAAAGCCAAACCATCTAATATAAAGTCTGTATTTGATCAGAGTATGTTGAGTTTTACTCTGTTGTTTCAATCTAAAGTGATCCTCATTAGAAGAATAAAACGGAATTAAAAGTAAAAGTAATATAGTCCTTTAATGTTGTATCATTTTGAAAACTTTGAGTCACATTCAAGCTTTATCCAAAGTCAAACATTCATTTTTTAATGTTGAAAAGATTTATAATTTTCGGAAATGTCATCTTTTCTTTTTAACAAGAATATGTTGTCCATACATGAATATAGTATAAAAATAATGTGTATAAGTGCTTGTTTCTTTTCAACAACATAACAAGACCTTCAAAATCATGAGTTGTTCTCTTTTCTCTCCCCCCACCCCCCCAAAAAAACACAACTTAACCCTGAACTTCTGTGTCGTAGTTACCATAAAAGAAATCTGACGTTCCATAGAGTGGGGTCCCTGTAATTTCAGCACAACACAACTGTCTGTCTCGGAAGACGATGCAATTGACAACTTAAAATTATTCTTGACTTCCTATAATTTGTTAATTTTAATTTTTAGAGAATTTGTCCACTTTTTTGAGAAATCTTTGCAACTTTGGTTTGGTTTGGACTTTACATCAGATACCCTTCCATAACCCTCTACATTTACCTGGATTTGGGACCAACACATTGACTTATGAAACGTTATGGTTGCATTATGCACCCAATATAAACATGCAGTTCAATAAATATATTATGTGTGATTATCTAGTCTATACTTTAAAAATCCAGTTATGCATTTGGTTGCCCAACCTTTTCTCTCCTCATATCTGAACATTTCATGTAAACAGAATGATAGAGTAAATAGCATTAAATCCTCTTTCTCTCTCTATGATCTGATTGGAAACGTGGATGTCAAAAAGCTGCTGATTAAAAGAAATCCACTTATTGTCATCTGAATCCACTGAGGAAAATAATTTAAATTGAACAGCCTTATTTAATTACTCGCTGATGAGCCAAATGTCTACATTTAAAGCTAACATAAATCTAACCCTGCTTTTTGTCTAATTACCATACATTACATTAATGAAGTATATTATAGTGTTTAGTGTTTTGCATGCAATGAGGATTTTATTGTCTGCATGTTCTTAATTGGGCTAATGACTGTTTCAGTGATGCAAACGAATAGGTCAATGCCTTACTTTTGACTTTAAAACTCTGCACAGCAATTTTTAACAGCCGCCTAGCTAACTGTGAAATATATTCAGCCTGTAGATTATCATTTTAATTAATCTTGCTTACTTGGTCGTGAAATTTAAACATTTGCTGGGTTAGCTGGATGGAGAGAGGAGAGAAGGGAGAAGTAGTGTGACAGTGAGAAAAGGGAGGGTATTATTGTGCCAATGGGTTTGATGTGGATGCAGGTGGGCATCAGTGTGTGCTAATTAAAATCACCTTCATCGAAGTAATGCTATTCCCTGCCTTGTTAAGCCCAAACAACATATAGAGTTGGATCTAAATAAGCTTTTGAGGAGTAAGTTAAAAGCCATATCTCCTCATATTCCAGAGGAAGAAAAGCTAAAAGTCTTGAAAATACTGTATATTTTTTTTCAATTTAATTAGATAAGTCATTTTGAAACTCAAATTTGCCAAGACCTTAGGACATTAACGTATATGGATAATGACTGAAGTCACACTGTCTTAAAATCTCTGTTGGTAATGAGAGGTTGGATTTTTTTTGTTTGTTTTGACAAAATAAATAGCTTTATAAGACGAATGGATGTATAACTACTTATCTTCTTTCTTGTAGACAAGGAAAAAATAATTACCATCATTCAGCTTGCTGATCAGCAGTGTGCAGCAGCAGCTAGTGTAAATCTATGGCTTTGTTACTTTGTGCTCCACATTGCTGGAGAAAACACGCAGTCATTTCAGCAGTTCCTCTAGTCTCTTATTGGGGAACATGACATTTGTCTTGTTTTCCTGCTTCTGGCTTGTGGACAATTATTTATTTTTTTATTCAATTATTTTTTTGCCTCACAGAATTGTGCAACATGCAGAGACACATCGGTAACATGGTATTGATACTTTGATTGTAGTTCTCTACAATCCCCTCTTCATTTGTCCAAAACACAGTGATTAAGTTCATTCATTTCATTCTTTTATTTTATCCGTAATCATTATTTTTTTCCTAATCCTCCTCTTATATAATTGTGGTCCATGCATCATTCTCCTAGTGTTAAATCCTTTAAAAATATTGCTTCCATACTAGGGATTCAGGAAAAATATGAATACAATTTAATGCACTGCTTAGGTGGAGTTAATAGTCATTTAAAAGCTTTGTTCCACAATCCTATTACTCTCTGAATATGTACTATTTCAAAGGTAATGGTGGGTTGCTAACAATCCCCAATGGGAAATAAAAGGCAGTTTATCTTACGGCATTGCTGTGTCTCAACAGGGGTTGAGCTGAAATACGTTTTAATGCCCATCCTGTAATGGGAATGTCTTCTCAGTAATGTCTTGTAAGAATATTACGTTGAGACGTTGGCTCTCATAAGAGATCTGTGGGATGAATGCCCCGTCTCACTGACAGTATTGAGATTGTTTTCGTTTTCTTGACGTTCATATTGAACTTAAATCCCATTTTAAACAAAAAAATCTTTACAAGGTTATACAAGTCATGTTTCCACCATCGCATGACAGTGAAACGTTGCTTGTTTTCCCACTGGCTGTGGTCCTTTGCCAATTACCCCAAGAAAACTGTTTCATGTCTTAAAATAAATGGGAGGAGTTTATCCCACAGAAATGTAGTTAAAGGACAAATTACTGCACATATGTTAAGCACAACGTAATATGTTTGTTAAAAAAAGAGCCTAATGTTTTTTCCCCCACAACAAAGCTTTTTACTCAAAACTCAGTAGCATAACACCAACCTCTTGATCTTGCCTTAATTGTTTTTCAAAAGACACCGCACTTTTTATCCATCAGACAATGAGAGCAATTGTAGGAATCTTACGTCACCATGTGTATTTAGTTCTGCAAGGTTTTTATTTTTTTTATTTTTATTTTTTTAACTTTGGTCACTGAAAGCATTTTGATGCGAATGAGTCTGAGCACACACCATGCAAAGACGTTTAAAAAAAGAAGCAAAAAATCTTTCACCATCTGTGCTCATTATAGACCAAACATAAATTGGCCAAAGAAGCCAACTATTTGATGCATTTTTAGTGTCTGCTGCACTGGGCTATTTGATTTGGACTGGAGCGCTTGGCAGCCCAGCGTTTTTACAGTACAGTAAATGAGTATTTTGGCTGCAGAGTCTAGCAAAGCAAAATTGGATGAAATCTCCTGTGTTCCCTTGCTTACTCCCTCTTGGCACCTTGACTAATGTTGTGTTTAGTTTTCAGGGCAGGTTGCATCTTGTTTTGAGGACACCATGACTCAAATGTGTCAGCATTAGTGGAAAAAAAATTAAATAAAAAAGGAAAAAAGAATACAGAAATGGAAAAAGCGAAGATATCGAACATGTACTGTATTTTATAGTTTAAATTAGTTGGAAACTATTGCTTCATTGGTCTTACATTTAGACCAACATATAAAAACACTTGGTCAGTTACAGAACACTTATTAGAGAGGCAAAATGAAATAAATCTTAAGTGCAACAACAGGACTCCAACACCTGCGGTGCCTGGAACTTTAAAGAAATCAATTTACATCCCGCTTGGAGCAGTTGACCTTACTGCCTCTCAGCAGTTCAGAAAACACCTTGTAACAATAATCACAGGCTAATAGGATGACTCTTCTAATTAAAACAACATGCAGACACACTTACTCCCAAACTGATATTATTGTATTAAATACCTTCTACAAGTTCTAGGAGATTTTTGTTGTTGTTGTTTTCCTTCTGAATTACGTATTTTGAGGATATTTAGCATTTTAAATGTTTCTTTGATCGAAAAAAGGCGTGAAAGCTTTTAAGATTAAAGTTTGTTGCATAGATTTAGCATAATAAGCTTGCTCATTGATCGTTGGGTCAGAGATTGGGACGCGGGATGTTTAAAGAAGCTGAAGTAGCCTCGAGCCATGACCCTTGAGCAGACATGAAATGCATCAACCAGCAGTTTGATAAGCTATCTAATTTATAACCAACTTTTTTTATACTTTGGCACTCCTGTACTCCTTGCTGGCAAGCAATGTAACTCAGGGCAATTTAGCAAACTTATTGCAAATGCTTCATCAGCCACAAAGAAGCCTCATGCCATACATTTGCAAATACTTCCCAAGACATTAGAGTTTGTGACCCATAAAAACGGGTGTTTGTCCCACATGAAATTGAGAATTTATCTTTATAGCAATATTTTACTGTGCATCTCTAGATAATGAGCTGATAATAGTCAGAAGTTTTGATCCTGGCAGCGTTTCCTAGACATCTCTTTACTTTCTATCATTCTCACACTAAATCACTTAAACATGCATGTGTTAGCCTTCTTGTTGTTTGTTAATTTTATTTTGGTTCCTCCCATCTCCTCCTAGCAACACAACTGAATATTAAAAGCTAAAAGTGGAGCCATAAACATATGGCATTGGTTTCCAAGTGCGACACAAACCAACATTTTAAAACTTTTTTTTTCCCCTTTGAAAAGAAAAAAAAATCCCACTTCACAGCACTAAATCTAATCCAACTAACATGTGGCCAGGAATGTGTTTTTGGGGCCAAGCTATGAGTAATGACGCACATGTGTGAAAGGCCAAATCTAACCATGGGGAGCTAAACAAGCAAGCTTTAGGTGGCTTGACCTTTGAACCATACCAAAGACTGGTGTGATGGAGCAGCCTCTAATGAAGGGCTTCAGAGTGGAAACTACTGTACTGCCTGTCATTTACAGAAATCACTCTTAAAATGAAAAACTCGTTTTAGACTTTCATTTAATCACAGGAAGCTGACAAAGCACATATGCTCTTTTTTTTAGCAAAGTTTTCCTTAGCACTCAAAGTGACACTTGGAAGCAGCTCAGTCTTTTTCTTTCAGTTATAAAAGCAACTATGCTAACACAGATGGAGACGAGGAACTCCAAAGTTGGAGACAGTGATTTAAACTAATAAACAATACGAGATACAACAGCACTGGAATCCAAAGTTGAAATTCATTTTAGCACATGAATATAAGGATGCACCAGGAGCATTTTGGTGTCTGGTGTGAAAAAGTGGTTTGGATACAGACAGCCTGGGAAAGTAGCAGCTGCCATAGAAAAAAAAGAAAAATAATAATTTGTCTTTATCATGGAAATTGTTTCCACATAAGCGCCACAAATATATATATATACATTTATTTATTTATTTATTTAATGTCACACCATGTGGCCACACATTTCACAAATTTTCTAATAATGATGTAGTGGTGGTTTGTCAAATGGGTGATTTGCAGGCTCCCATTTAGCCCTGAATTTATGGCTATTTCCCTGTTTGCTCTGTCAATTTAAAGGAATCTACACTGACCAAATCTGCTTTCCAGCACAGCTTGGAATTTGTCATTAACTTTACTGTATTAGATCTAATCTACTGAAAGAATTATGTATTTATTTTCATAAATAACTGTAAAATATATTGGGTTGGATATTGAATCTTTTTGAAGATTGACTTATCTAGTTGTCTGTGGTTAAGTGTGTGGAAGCGGCACTCAAAGCGTGGCTTGCCCTGGTTGAAGAAGAACCACTAAGAATATAAATATAGCATTTTTAATGCAAATTCTGCATATAATATTCAATTATACTATTCAGGTAATAAAGTTGACTGTTGCAAAACCAACTACTACTCAAAATATAAACCCCATGCACAGAGTGTAAACTGGTGAGGGAGGTTTTTACTCTATTTCAGATGGCGTAAGATTCAAAAGAGGGCGTCCAATTGAAACACTTAATTGCTATCCACAAAAGAATTGTATCAATCCAAACATCAACATTTCCTAAAATAATGAATGATCACACTGAATCTGTTTTCCCAGGTTGTGGTTATTCAGCAAGTAATCTCTTGAGAAGCAAACTTCTCACCTGCACATTTTTGTCATTATTGACAATGGCATAATGAATTTAGGATGCTATGAAAGATCAACCCTGATTTATGTTGACATTTTATTCCAGCTGGCATATCCTTTGGTCTTTATTTAAGAGCAAATCACTTCTGGCTCTGCTGGCAATTACTTCTGCAGGAGTCATATAAATACTGTTAAAGAACAGCCAATTAGTAAAACAACTGCCAACATCATGGCAAGTACATGTATTTTATTTCACACTAATGTGTGTGAACAGAGACCCTAATGTATGAACTGAGGCATTTTGATCACTCGTCTCCTTATTTTTGCTGTTTTGTGATAGATTTGTTTGCGTTTTTTTTTTTTTTTCTTTGTTTTCTTTTTTCATCTGGAGATTCCTAGGCAACAGCCCAGACAATGGGAACAGCGAACCTGTAACTCTGAATGCTAAAATATTTTTCCTCAGCAGCAAAATGATAACCACTATTATGTTGTGTATTAGTGTCCCCAGGCAGCAGCCAAATACATATGTATGCCTATTTAATAGCTATAGCACGTCTTAGTGGAAAAAATGTCTCCTCTACCCTCCAAAAAAAAAAAGAAAAATGAGGAAATATAGTCATGTGTCATGGTGCAGAAACTTGCAACAGTCCACAGCTACACAGACAGAAATATTGATTTTAGTTATGCTTCTTCAGAAGTTTTGTTAATCCAGACAATAAGTATTTAGATGCCATAGTTCTACAATATTCCCATTTCATGTCAAAATTGGTTACTTTTCCTTCCATGGTTGACAGCAAAGTAGCAACTCTAAAACGAGTTATTCACAAAGTTCATATTCAATCATGGATCAAACAGTGGAGGAGCCTGAAGATCCTCTTATGATTGTTGATGCTGATGCTGTTTGTGTTGCAGTTACATCTGTGTTTACTTATAAGTTTCTCATGAAAGCAATTTGGAAACTACAGATTAACCCTAACTCTAAACTAATCTGATCAGATTGTAATTCCAACATGAAAAAATATAACACAAGTATTAAACTTAACAGACCAAGCCCTTCTCTTGAGAAAATAGTGTTTAACCAAAGTTGAAACAAGTCCCTATATGGCATTAAGTGGTGGTGGTAAAAAAAAAAAAAAATCCTACAAAAAATATTAAACATGACAGACAAAACATTGCATGAATTTAAATGGGACCTGCAACACACAACTCCCTAAAACTCTCATTGGACCTAAACTTTTCAGCTGTGATGACTTATTTTTAGGTGACTTGCTTTTTGTCCCCCTATAGGAAATGAATCAACGCAATGTGGCTGTGCAAACAGATTTATGTCCTCAAAACTAGTAATCACACACATCTAATCACACTGCTGGCATGCTGGCACTGAGTGGTGTCAGAGGCTTTTTTACTGCCCTTGCTGGGTCAGAAAGCACAGAAGCAGATGAGATGATGGATTACACTGTAAACTCTGTGTACTTGTTTGTGTGAGGAGGGAGAGGGAGAAAGAAAAACTGTTTATGGTGTTGCCCTAAATTGACTGACATTGCTGTCTTTATCCTTGGTCGTATCGCGTATCCAGTGTCCTCTCACAGGAACAAAAATGTTGCTCAGATTTACAGCAATTCTAATTCACATGGGTTAAAATTCATGTGGAAAAAAATAGAACACATCATTAAATATTAAAGCTTTCAAAAGAAATGTTCTTTCAGTCTTTAAGCAGTTGTTGTATTTCTGAAAAAAAAAGAAAACATTAAAATAAAAAATGTTTTCAAGCTGAGGCAAAAGTTTGGACAGGTCACTCCCTAAAAGATAAATACTTTGAAATAACTTCAGTGAGAAGTTATTTCACTGAAGTCATCTATGAGTCTTTGACATCAGAATCAGGAAACTGTTACCCCGATGCTCTCTGTCAACTGTGACGTGTCTGAGGGGTTTCTTGAATTTGAAGTCATCTCACAGCATCTCAATAAGACAAAGACATGGGTTTGTCAAAGATTTGAGATTTTTTTTAAAAAAATTTTTAGCTAGTCCCTAAATAGGTTGAACCTCCGTCATTTTGTAGAATATTTCACAATTTTGCAAGCAGTGTTCAATATCTTTTAATATTAATAGTGGATAATAATATGCCAAGCTGACCTGATCCTACAGCAAAGATTCACCAAATCATGAGACTTCAATCCCTGAGTTTTTTTCAGAGAGTTTGGTTTACTCAATTATGACTCCTATTTTAGACTAATTTGTCCAAAAAAAAACATTTGTACAGAAAGTTTGGTGTCCCTGTACAATTGTTTGGTCTACTTCTCAGGTTTTGTTTTTTGTTTTCTAATGCCTCATTTACGTAAGATGAGTTTAATTGTCTGGATTTTTTCCCATCTGACAATTCTGCTATCACAACTTCCCAATCCGCCATGTTTGCTTACTCTGAACTGTTTGATCTTGAGAGATTTTGCAAGATTTTCTGTCTAACACCTGCATGTTGGTGAGCAACAACTGCTGCTTTGTGAGTGGAGTTTAGCACCTTTGTGTGGCTGAATACCAAATACTTAAGATAAAACCTGCACCACTTAAGATTTTTTATTGTAACGTTTGTGGTCTCTCAGGTTTTGAAAATAGACCGACAATTTTATTGACCCATTATTTTAGTTGATATTGCCGTGTGAACTAGGCTTAAGAGAGCAATGCTGTCCACCTTGCAAACACTCCATAAAAGTTAATCTATCTCCTTTTGATTACCCAAGCATGTGCATGTTCTTCAGAAGGCCTGAGAAAAAAAACACATCTGTGTGTATTTTTGTTAAATGCTGAAAGAAAAGCAACAAGGACACAAGTCTTAGCCAGGTTTTGTTTGATGTGAAAATTAAGGGTTCAAATCCAATCAGACTGCCGAGTGCAATTAGAACAGCAGGTAACACGTATTCACCAAGGTGAGCCACAGCATGTTTCTTGTTTTGCATTTTCCATGGTCTATTACATTGGAAGTAACACAGTAAAATGAGAAAATGGTGCAAATAGAAATATATTAAACAGAAAATGCAGAAAGTATTTTTGCTACAGTAAAAATTATATGTTCTTCCACCTCTGCACCTTGTATAAATTACCCCAAAGTCATTTTTTTTCCTTACTGTTTAATATATTTTTGCATCTTCCAAGTACTGGTAGCTTTAATTTCTCAACTCAGAATGCTGTAGCCTGAACCCTTTATAAACAGAAAATGTTTTTTTTTCTCTTGGAAAGCCCCATGATTTTAATTTACATATTAATTTTCTCCTGCTTTCTACCTAAAAAAATACTGAATGCAAAATTCCACAAAGTATTCCACTGAGAGACACTTTAACATGCATTCCTAATGTATGCTAAATGAAAAAAAAACACCCTGAAACAAGAAGTGCTAGACTGCTTTGACAACATGGCCTTGAAAGCAGAGATAAAGATTGTTCCACATCAGCCTAGACAACACTAGGAATGCATTCATGTTACTGTTTCCTATAATGATTTATAGTTACCAGTTCTTTGTAAAGCATTTAGCTTTATTCATGATAAAGACTGCTCTGGGTATTGTAAAAGGCACCAAATATGATGACTTGCATTGTGTTGGAATTCTGTCAATGAACATTTTTGTTTTATTTCCCCACGTCTCCTTCAGTTATACTGAACAATTATGACTTTGTGTAAAAAGAAAAAAGATAAGCATAATCTCTAGGGATTAAATGCTGCTTAAGAAAACCTAAATTGTTACAATTTCAATGTGCAATATTAGCAGTAAGCAACATCTTGCTATGGAAACAAAATGTCAATTTTCTCTTGCTTCATTGCTGTTAAGGTTCATTTCATCGTCCTGAACTAGAACACTAAAGTAAAAAAACTAATATGTGGAGAAAGTTTAAGCTATAGAGAATCATGACAGAGTTTGGTAAGATTTAGAAGATCCATTTAATCACTGCAGGTATTCTTGCTAAGAGAGACCAAACTTCACAAACAGGAAATCCATCCTGGCCACAAGTTAATTCTCTTCAGCTGGGATTATGAGGTAAATGTCATTCTTTATTTAAGTCTAGGAATCCTCTTGGTAGATCTATCCTCACCTCAACCCGTAGTAAAACAACATATGAGACATATGACAATGAACTGTAGATAGACTTATAACATTTTAGTGCCTTAACTGACATTCACCTCAAAATAATATTTTTACAGCTACATTAGTGTGGAACAGTGAAACCCACTAGTAAAACCTTTGCAAATAGAAAAGTAGAAGGAGGCTATCAGTTGCTTCCATTCCCTATACATTTTAGCTGTGTGCTTTGTTTCTGTCTTTTACAAATTGTTTTTGTGATTGTTATTTTAATATTGCTACATTGATAAACAAATCCATTCTCAAGCCATCATTTTAGAAATGCTCTAATACCTACAATTTGATTCGACTTTCCATACGAGCTATTAAAATGTGGACCCGAAGTTTGCATATTTACGGGAGTGGGAGTTGGGTATGCATCACCGTGGGCTTATGTGATTAAACCAATGTAATGCTATGATAATCATTCTGATGCAACATGCATAACTGCCCTTAAGCTTGACACCTGTGTCCTGTTTGAGTGCAATTGTTTTTTAGTTTTAGATTAACTAGATATTCACTATACATTCCATGAACCATGAACATTCCTAAGAATAATGAATGTTTAAATCATTTTATCCAGTTAATAACAACATACCTTTACGACTTTTGAGACCGAGGGTGATCAGAATTCATTGGATGTCATGCTACATCCAACTCTAAATAGAAATAAGCATTACCAACATATGGGTTTTCTCATTTATTCTCTCTGTCATAAATACATTCTCCACCCATGAAACTGCAAGGCAGGAAAACATTAGAAGGTAACTATGAAAAGTTGCAACACAAACAAGAAGTGTTAAAAATGGTGGTATTATGCATTTTTCAGGCACATTTTATAGCAAAATAAAAATTAAATGAATACATATTTTACATTAAGTTAAAAGAAATTTAACTTCGCAATTTGACTCCTTGAAATTGGGCACTGTCTTTTTAACAACTTCTGTTCTTTCCAACCCTCTGCCTTCAGCATCTCTACAATGCATTTTCATTATGCCATTTACCGTTTTTAGGAGCACTAGTCTGTCAGTTAGTTCATACAATAAGCTCAACACTCTCACTTTTAACAACTGTTCACTAATTGCTGCTGCCACTAGTCTGCAGGTCTGGAGTAGAAAAGGTGGAAGGGAGTGGTGCTCTGAGAGGTGGAGGGAGGCTTTGACTGAAGACTACAGCTCCAAGGAGAGGTTTTATGGAAACGCTTTGTATGAGGAAGTGTTTGGGCACCCATGAATGGCCACCAGGGAAGAATTGAGGATTTCATTCATTAAAGAAAAATCAAAAGCAACACTCCAGATATATTTTGATGGGAGAATAACTTTGAATGCCACATCTTTAAATGATCTACCATGAGCCATATTTCTTCAGATTTCTGTACTTGACCATTTTGAGTTTGACCATTTTATTTGGCATATTATATAAACACCTATGACTGATCCAGTAATTTTAGATGCTCTGCGCTGTGTAGGTGGGAAGCAAACAATCTTTTTTCTCGTCTCTCTCCATGTTCTCTTTTTGTTCCTTATTACTAACAATACAGCTTCTTTTCAGAATGTCAGCCCACCTCCGTACACTCCTCCTCTGAACAACTATTTGCTTATTCATCTTGCTGAGAAAAGTGTCAGCATTTTGGTGTCCTATTTTGAGTTTGTACACCATTTGAAATAGTCCTCTTTATGTAATCTATTTTATCAGTTGTACTCAGCCTTTGTCATAATTTTTCCGATACATGCCATAGAGCTTCTTTCTTTATAATAGTCAACAGGGTAAGCATGATTCTTGTAGGTTACACCTCCAACATATGTTCATATTGATAATGATTTGTATAAACTCAGATTTTCTGTACAAGGGGACAAGGGTGCTACGTAAAATCGATTTTTTTGATCTTCACATCATGTTGTAATGTTATTCTGTCATCAGAAACACCTGGAGTGTTACTTTGACTCTTTCATGCGTGTTTGAAAAATTCTTGAATGGCAGCCATTCAGTGGTGACTATGCGCTTGCTCGCACCAAGTGCAGCATTTTCCTCACAGCTCCTTTTTGGAGCTACAGTGTCCAAGCCGAGCTCCTGGCCCTGGGAACACTCCTCCACCGAAACCCCCCACGTGACCCAACCAGGTAAGCGCAGTAGCAATTAGCAAAAACCTAGTGAAACAGCACATCTACTGAGCTTATCATAGGAACTACTTCTCACTGTGATTCTTCTGGAATGTTGTTAAAGGCTTAATGAAGAAACGTTCTGACATGCTGAAGGTGGAGTGTTGGAAAGAGAAGGTGCAAGCCTTATTTCAAGGTATTAAATAGGGGAGTCAAATTTTTTGTAAGTCATGTTTCATAACTGTTTAATGGAGCATAGTTATTTTATTGTGCTATAAAAAGGCATTATGTTCATATTACGGATTTTAAATGGGGATAAGGGGGATTCTTCTTATTTATACCAAATTTGTGTTATTCTCTTCCAAACTTGATTGTGTTGTAACAGACCTACCTTGGTCATGACAATCAATGCTGCCAATCAAAAGCAAATATATGGATGTGAGTTTTCTATAAATTCAATCATGGACAAGGTTGGTGTTGAGTGGTTGAGTGGCTAAATGTGAGCAAAGTGTCTGCAAGAGCTTTTCCTTGTCATTGCAAAAAAAACCTGTTTTGATTAAGCTACATTTTGTATGAATCTCACACATCAGAAATCAACAATATACTGCATAAAGTCAACGTTCACAGTTATCCTTGTAAAATAAATCTGTGGTTGGAAAACAAAGGAGCAAAGCTCCAAACTTATTTTTATCAGTATTTCTTTTACTATTTACTTTTCCTTTTTTTTTCAAACTTTTATTCTTGCCCTTGCTGCCAAATAGGCTCTGATAGTCTACCCAGCCAGTTGGTGCTCAGCAGGAGTCCAAAGACAAGACAAAAGATGAAAAGATTCAAGCTGAGCTGAACCAAGTTCTAATGCTGAGCTGTGGTCTTAAGATTAATAACTAGTCTTCAAAAACAAGATAGGAGGTAGTTAAGGCCATTTGAGCAATAGGTACTGGGAGAAAAATCACAAATAAAAACAATGAATGGAGTTTCAATTTAAACAGAAGCAGTCAAACTGATTGGATATTTTTTGTTTCCTCTTTCTGTGAAACTGCAGGATGATTTTAAAGAACATAAAAGGCCACATACGGTATTCTCTAATGAACTGCAAATTTAGATACTTGAAGTGTTTGCCTCAGGAAAATTAGACAAACATCTTCGGGATAATAAATACAATAAAAGTCTTACGTTTGAAATAAATACAATTTGTTTATGTTGATGGGAACAATTAAATAAAATTAAGCAAAATAATGTTTTGTCAGGAACTTAGGTTTTCTTTCATTTTTCTTAGACAAAGATTGAGTTGTTGCCTCTGTTCCCAGCTCATTTTGTCTTGCAGGTGGTTTATAGTCTGGAAGGAAAAAGAGTCGGATGTCCCATGGAGATGATAGTTTATTAGATTTGAATATAACCAAAGCAGATGGAGGCAGATTATCTTCTCTCAAGAAGCTCATCTGTTATCCTCACGGCACATGGGGGAGACGGTTGGCTCACTTATGATTGGAGAGTAGTAGCATGAGATAGATTAAAAAGAAAGAGGAAATGCAACCAGTGCAGAGAGCAAAAACAAACCGGAAGGCAACAATTAAAGCAGCTAAGTTATTAATATTCATCATAATCATTAGATTTATACATGGATACATCTAGTCAGATTCTCCATTCACATTCTCTGGACCACTTTTTCCATAGTTCTACTTATCTGCAGCATTTCTCATAAATGTTTTCATTTATTTATTCTTACTTAAGTATATTCTAGGTCTGGATAAGACATAGACAAGTAACAAATAATCAATGAATAGACCCCCTTCTGGTTGAAACTGTACTATTGCCCAAATGTTTTATCCATCCAGCTGTCAGTCCATGTATCCACCCATTCATCCAGTCTCTCCTTATTTGCTTAAATTTGTCATATTCACAGCGCTACATGTTTTCAATGCATCACAAAAACAATGTACTAAAATATTTAAAATCATGTCTTATTTGATTTTTATCAACCTCTGGATTTGTTCTATTCCCCTAGTCTGATTTATTCAGATTTCTTGCTCCTATGTTTTATTTTTTTTTTAAATGTTTTAGTATTAATCCTGAAGCATTCCTACCTCTTCCCATTAGGAATGCTGTTCTTCACTCTTTTCACATTCTATCCTGCACGTACAATGTAGTAAACAATGTCTATCCACTGTCATGGGGCGTTTGTTTAATGTTGGACCAACATGTAGACAAAAACCAAGTACAGGTTCAATTATAACATAAATGTACAAAATATGCTTGAGGAAAACAGATAATTGGGATTGATTAGAATAATGGGAGGAACCAGTAAAGAACAATGCAAACCGATGAACTTACATGCTCAGGAAGGACAGGAGAATGACATTGGATGCAGGTGATGAAATCAGGGGATTGGGAACAGCTGTGGAAAGGAGCAAACAGGCTACAGGGAGGTGAATGGTTAACACAACAGAAGCTGAGCTAGACACAGAGACGCTTCAGTCCAAGGAAATAGGAAAAAACATTCAAATAAAAGAAGTAGAGCTAACTGTGTAACGAACAGAGCATGATAATATGCTAAGATACTAAACGCATGGGAATATACAATTAAGCCAGCACCCTTCTAACAAAAATGAACACAGAGAAATGAACTGAATATGATGAGAACTAGCAAACATAAGCAGCCAGAAAATGATAAAAACAAATATAAAAAAATCAAAACCTTGAGGTTCATAACGCATGCTATGATTTCATCAGACTCCATCCCCACACATTGTAACTGCTTGCAGTTTATTTACTAGGAAAAGTTCACTGGGTAATGAAACAAGAATGGCTTGATGCAAGTTTATCTAGAGACTTCTTCCAACATATGCATTTCTCTCACAAATTTTGCAGCAAGAAAGAGTTTTTATTTAATTTAATTTGTTTATTTTTTTACTTTTATTGTATATTCAGAAAGCTAAGGAAGAAAGTATCATCTTCAGTTGGTTTTGGAGTGAAGAATGAGAAACCTTTTCCTGGTTAAATTCTTCTGCTCATTAAGAATAATTAATTAGAATAATAATATTAGACATGTTTTAAATGGATATTTTTAAACATGAGTTTAGAAAGAGCAGTAGAGTGAATAATACACCAAACAATATTCTTTGATAAGAATTCTAATCAATTACGCATGAAGATAAGATAACAACAGCTCACCCCAAAAATAGTCTATGTTTATGCATTATGCAAAAAATATAAATAAAAAATATTTAAGATGCTTAAGGGATTACATTTGCAGGTGAAAAGAACTGCAAATTTTGGCAAATAGCCTAGGTTGCACCATCAGCCTTCCTTCCTTTCTGTTAGAAGGGTAATAGGCCTGAGCCGATTTGCTCTGCCTAATTAGTTATATGCTTGTTTGTTCGAAAAAGAACCTACAACAAAAAAATCTATCAGTTTGGATAAAAAATGTTACCAAAGCAAACTGGCTTAATAAGGTGTCATCTGTCCTGTTGCCCCCCCCCCTCCCTGGCTTTTGGAGATGGGGGATTGAGCCTGCAGCCACAGCTTCATGTAGGGGATTGTGATGATTTCTAATCCAAAAGTTAGAGGGTTTTTTGTACAGCAACATTGTATATTACTATTTCCTTTTAAATGTACATCATTTTGTGTCTAATTGTGAAATAGTCTCTTTAAAAGATTTTTGGAAATGAACACACTAAAAATATGACGTGAATTCATCCTGCAGCTTTGCAGAGTAACATTTTATACTGTAATTACAACTGCAGCTTGTTCGGGGGTATAGCAGCTTTGCATGTATAGACACATTTTTTTCCACCATTCTTTGCGAAATTGCTCAAGCTGAGTTATGATGGGGCCTTCCCACGAACTGTATTGCTATAGAGGATAAGTTGGACTCTTGCTGTTTGAAAAATAAACAGATTTCACATGTATTACAACATAATGAAGGGTAGGGAGCACATTGTATAGAAGAAAACATTGAGTATGCAATTATAGATAAATGCTTTTTAAAGAAACGTTTTTCTGTATCCCCTCTTCTGGGGCCATATTATAAAAGTTAAATTTAAATAAAAAACATTGAGTGATAAAAAGGATAAACACCATAGTCTTAAAATATAACAATATTCAAAAAGGTAGTTAAACAAGTCAAAGAAGGGACAAAGTCGTGAGAAGGAAAAAAAAATGTTGGAGAAGAAAACAGAAGTTTGGAAAGCTGGGTAGCCGGCCTAACCAATCAGAACATTTGGATTCCAGTGTGTTTCAACCAATGAGAATGCAGGCTGTCGGCTGTGAGAGTTTTTGTAGTTTAAGACGAAAGAAATACTGGATATAAATGTTCAACAAATCGCTTTGCATATAATTTGTGCTGCTTATCAGCCGACTTCTGAGCTGGGAGTATTTGAAATGAGTAAACAGACTGGAGTTTCAAAATTTCTGCCGACTTTATAGAGCACTTTTGGAGCTATCTCGCTATTATTTGCTATTGATTGCCTCAAAGTTCCTCTCGCTCTGCTTTGAACTGAAGGTAAATGCCTAAAATGTAGTACATGTTTACTTTATTCAGGGTGAAATTTCATATTAATGTGGTTAAACCATAAAAAACACACCTTACATTATCTAGTCTCCCATGTGTTCTGACTGAGAGTCATCATTACTGTTGTCCCCATTGCGTTGCATTGAGATGTGAAAGGCATTTAGATTCTATGCCTTTCACTTTGGTTTTTGTTCTGTTTAACACATTGTTGTTGAATAACGGCTAATCTACTGGAAGACATTTTGAAAGTGCTGGGGAATCTTTGCCAGGATGCCCTGTTTAAAGATCATGTCCCTTCCATCAATGCATAAACAAGGGACTGTTGTTAGTTCATTTGAAAACAATGGGGTGTTCTCCACTGTGCCACTGAGAAAAATCTGTGGTGAAATCTCCTTGATGTTGGAATTTGACAAAGTCTTCAAGATGAAATTTTGCTCACTCGAAAATAAAACTTTTTTTCCTCCTTTCAATGCCTTACCTGCTCCCTATCAAAGGTGAAGTAGCCAAGTACGTAGCATGGGAAGAAAAGTGGCCTTTGATAACTTTTGGTTTATAAGAGATTTTAAATGATGTAACACGTTCATTCTCAAAAATGATTGTACATTTTCAGAGGCCTTGCTTTTGAAGCTCAACAGTCCTCCCACATTTAAAGAATTTGTCCAGTAGTATGTTTCTCCTTCAAATTAATAATCAGACGAGAAGCCTTCTGGATAAAAAAACTGCACACAAACACTAGTGGTGGAAGCCGAGACTAGAAATCTGAAGTACAGCAGAAGAAAAACAGCGAAATTGAAAACTCACCTGGAGGGATTGTTTGGGAAGTTACAGGAAGCAAGAACTTTTAATAATTAGAGCCAGCTATGAGAGTTTGAACCAGGAAAGGCATCACAGACCATTCCAATTTTTAGTTTAATTAGGAAGCCCATTTTTTATCATATACACAAACACACACACACACACATGCACACACACACTCCTTTCAACACCCTTTTGCTCTTCTTACCCTAACCATAGCCGCCTGTCTTTACATCCTGGTCGTTATAACCATTCTAACCATAATATTGACGTTCATTAGTCAGATGCATGTCAAAGGAAGCCAAAGGATTAGATTCAGATGTTGGAGGGGAACCCAGAGGGCAGCTAATGAAATCTGGGCCGCAGAACTCAGGCTGGGGGATCTGAGGCTGGAAAGTGTGGTGTAGATGCGCACACACCACTCAGCCACATATGAAAGAAGCTATAGAGGCCAATGAGCATGCTTAAAGACTTCTTCATGCACTCATACAAAGGTTTCCATAAGTGCAAGGACTTGCACACAGAAGACCGCTGAGCTCTGTGTTGAGGTTGGGATTTGTTTTATCTATGGTTGAGGCCTAAATTCCCCCAGACAGGGTCTCTCTTTGACACGTTCCCCCAGCAGCCAAGCTCTCACCCTGCCATGTGTGAAGCTCTGAAGCTGTGGTTGAGCCATTGCTTTTCTTTTTTTTTCTTTTTCTTTTTTTTTTTTTTTTTGCTTTGCAGTTTGTCAGTTTTTAACCCATTTTCTCAAATTTAGAGAACTTTTCTTTCGGTGTTTTCATAAACAACTGCTTTTGTGTTGCCGTAATATTTAGACTTTTTTTCATCCCAGCTATAGAATCGATGTCGTATATTTTCCACTTTCCTTCTTTAATCTCCTCTTCTGACTTGTCTGTGCATTCAGCGGCATACTTAACTGGGTTTCTGGCCAGTGGAGCAAAAAAAGCTCTCATGTTATACTGTTGTGACATTCTTGCAGGTTTCACAAATTTTGCTTATTAAAGTTTACATACTGCAGCTTTATTTGATTAAAAAAAAGTTAAGCAAACTCATAAAAGTAAAAAAGATATTCTGTTGCTATTATGAATAGATGATGAAAATATTAATAGTAAAGTCCGTATTCTCCTCTTCAAGTAGTGATCAACACTGAGAAGTGCCATGATGTCCTAGAAATAAACAGCTTACAGTCAAGTGAAAAAGAGCATTGAAAGAGTCAAACAGTTTATAAAAAAAAAACTACACAGTCACTGATTGTTTGAATAAACCACTTATGTATAAAAAGAACATGGCGGCCTTTTATGGACTCTGAGTAGGATTTGAAAGGACCACAAAGCTCTTGGAACAATAACTTTAAAACAGATGAGTCTCCGACAATGTCTTTTGAGTTGCAAGTCGGAAAACAGCAATATGTGGTCAAATTCTTGGTTTGCCAGAAGCCACGGTGGTGACAGAATCATGCTGTGTGAATTCTTCCACAAGGGACAGAAAAGCTAGTTAGAGGTGATGGGAAGGGTTGTACTAGAACAGAACCTGTCACAGAGTGTAGAAGATTTAAGACTGGAGAAGAGTTTCACCTTCCAGCAAGTCGGTGAGCCACAACACACAGGCAGCCACAGTGGGATGGTCTATAGCATATTTGAAAGGCAGAGATGTAAATCTAATTGAGAATTTGGGTTAAAACTTGACATTGCCGTTTACAAACACTTTCCATCAAATGTGAGCTGTAATTGTTTTGCAAAAGCAATCTGCCAAGGTTTGACTTTCTAAATGTGTAAAGCTGAAGGAGACGTAACCCTAATGTCATGCTATGGTCACTGCAGCAAAATAGGGCAATACAGGGTATCAACTCAGAGATCTGGAATACGAGTACGCATCACATTTTCATATTTCTTTTGTAAAAGAAAATTGATTAAAAACGTTCATTTTTCTTCTACATTATCATAATATCCTACTTCTGGCTGGTCTATCACACAAATAAATAAGTAGCTGAGAGGGATAAATACTTTTCCAAGACAATGCTGTATGTATCCCTTTTTACTGACAGAAAAGATTTTGTTTCTGCATTAGATCCCCAATCAATGCTTGGTAATGGGATGAAAATGAATTTCTAAACGGCTGTTTCACTGTCCAAAGCATGCAAATACAATCTTCCTCATCCAATTACTCCATTTGTACAATTAATGTCCCCCTATTAATCAAGCATTTTATTGCTAATGGATATTGCATATGTATTGACCATTTAAATTCAAAGCGGGCTATTGTTCGAGCTATTTTAGTGTACGTACTGACTGCAGACCAGAGTGTTGACACAGTGGTAGGCCAATATTTACCAAGCCCTCCTCCTGTTCTGTGCGTCTGGATATGTTTTTCAGATTCTAATTGGAATTTTAATTGCAACGAGGATTAAGGCTGTTATGGATAATTGAAACCGACAAACAGAGCATGAGGCAAGCAGCATGAAGTGAACTAATCTTGTTCCCTGTTTTGCTCCAACTTTGGTGGGTCTTCATGTTGGAGACATATTCAGCACTTAGGGCTAATAAGTGCTTCAGTGTTGGCAGGAATGGAAATTGTGTGGAGACTCTTCTTTAAATTGCCTATTTGAGACAGGGCAGTGCCTTGGATTAGTTCGTGAAACATGCAAGTAACCTGCACCCAGGAGAGGGTTTCAGAATACGAAAGCTGACAAAATTGAGTTAAAATGTAACAACTAGAGTAATGTTTTCACTTTGTTTTACACAAAGAATGAATGAGTTTAGTTTGACAGGATATGCCTTGAACTAAATAGCTGTAAGTAATGATACCTAATAATAATAGCCAATTAACAAGCAATGTCCAGAATAATTTGATGACTCCCAACCTGAAAAAACGAGTATGTAAGTTAAACTCAGTGTGTGAAAACATGTATTTGTATTTGTATATACAAACTACAACTAAGATACGCCTAAGTCGCCTAAGGCTTTCATTCAATCAATAATTTTTGTTTCTGATAGGAAATAAAAGACAGATTGACAAAATGTCAAATGCAATGACTGTGTATTTGCTGCGATATAGATAGATAATAGAAGGAAATAGGTTAGTTATTATCCCCTGTATAAGAACAGGAAGATGTTGGGTTTTTGTTCATTTTTGGGTGGTTTTGTGCAGAAAAACAGGAAAAAAGACATTCATGGCTTGGCTAATAAATTAGTAAAATCTATAACCTTTTATTAAGCTTTAAGACAGAGGTTGTCACCAGGGGCGGAGCTTCAGGGGAGGTTTGGGGGGCGGCGGGACCCGTCCTGCGCCTAGGAGGCGCCTGGATGGGAGGCATAAAATGACTTCAGGCATCCAAGTCTTTATCACGTCTGATGGGAGCTGGAGAAGGAAGACGATCCTGTTCAGTTCGGTGTATATAAAATTATGTTAAATATTACCCTAATGATGGTTTATATAGTAGGTTGTTCCAGTCATTGTTGACTCATGGTTGCTAAAAGCTTTACAAGACCAACTGATTTTAGTGACATAGTGGGTATAAACATTGAATAAAATGTTGTGCTACATGACTGGCTTTAGTTTTACTCTTATATTTAACTTTATGACAAGCAAAATTACAAGAGGATGGAAAATATTGTCTCCAAGTGTATTCTGGGTAAAACTTGTCACCAGCCGGTAAAACACTTATTTATATAATACACAATTAAGGACCTGTCATGAACGCACCAAACTTCTCCCCTTGCAAAATGTGCAAACATAAGTTGATATAGAGAATGGATGAATGAATGTATCCAGTAAAACAAACAATAAAAAATATTTACAACTCTTGCAGATTTAGACCTGAACTAAGCAGTTTAAATAAAATATGTTTTGTTGGCATGCTGTTAAAATGTATTAAATTAATAATTTTGGGTGTAGCTGTATGGAACATAAGAATTATGATGTTTATCAGCAAACTTAGTCTCAATTTATAAAATCAATCAATTTCCATTTATATTTTTGACTAATGAGATCAAATTGTATACTTTAAGAGTGGACTGGGAGATTTATGTTCTAAATCCCTTTTCATTTTCAGACAATAAGCAGAAGAAAAACAAAATAACTATTTGTAATCTCCTTTAATTTGATCTGATTACAGATTAGTTAAAATATATATATTTTTTGAATGTTGAAATACAAAAAATGCTCCTGGAAATGTTTGAAAGCACTTCTCTGTGAAACTAGTGCAGCAAATTGTTTTGTCTAGTGAGCTGGATGTTATTGTTACACTTCCAATCAACAGTAGTAACAAATGTAATACATTCAAATACACCTGGTGGAGCGTTACAAGTGTTGTTGTTCTAATTAAATATTTCAGAAGGAGAAAATACATGTGTTGTCTGTTTGCTAGCATAGCTCACAGTTTTTGATTGATTTGTTACCCGGACTAAGAAGACCTACAACTTTGGCATTCTACTACATTACAAAACAGGGCAACCACAGATTCTTCTTGTGAACACAAAATATGTTTTGAATAAAGAAGCAAATCAGTTAAATATTACTGGGTGTCAGAATAATCATGACCGTTACAAGGCACCATCCACAGGTCAAAAATCACAGGGTGCTTTACTACAAAACAACAATGAAAGAAGATTAACACATTAGAGAAATATCAAGTAGCCTACATGTAATTTCATGCTTCATATATTAAGCTGAAAGCAAGTGTAAATGAATGATTCTTTAGCAGATTCTTTTAAGATTCAATAGAATCAAGACTGCACAAAATAGGAGGCAGCACATTTCACAATCTTGGGCAACAAGAATTTATCCCCTCTGACCTTAAATTGTGTTTGTGGAAGCATCGCTAGCCTTTAACTGGAAAATCTCAGACTGTGAGAATGTGTGTAGAGCTGGAAGGTCAGAGAAACAGCCAGACTCTTGACCACGTAGAGCCCTAACAGTAAAGACTAGCATTTTAATATGAATTCTAAAATGTGCCGGAAGCAAATGTAAGGAGAATAAAACTGGAGTAACGTCTCTTTTGTGTGTGAAGAAAGAGAAAAAGAAATGATTCTCCACTGTCAGGCGGTGTAGTCAAATTATTACTTCACATCTGATGTGCTTTAGCTTGTCAACGCTGCAATAAAAGTTCATGTTATATAACTTGGAGACTTTCAACATAAGAGAAAAGATAGCAACAAGTAACAAGCAACGAACACGTTTGAGTGATTAAATTACAAAAAGGTCACTAAGCCTGCATTGGAATGCACCTAATAGTTATTTCAACAAATAGCATCAGTTAGATGAATCACCTGACAGAATTTCTTTAGATAATAACAGCATTTCTTCCCCCATGGCAATAAAACCTTCCTCGAGATTTATAGCTAAAGATGTATGAAGAAAAACCTACCTGAGTCTGTCTACTCACTAATTAGCAGTTATCATCTCACTCATTACGATGATTGCTACTGGCAAAAATGTTCTTTCAGAAATGTTTGACGCACAATTAACTACAGCATTCCTGCTTTGCAAATCAAACAAAATCTGTGCTCAAGTCAGAGCTATCAACTCTGTTTGTTCCGTCCGTTTTCGAAAGACGCAGTGGGTGTCTGATTTGCTGTCACAAGTGCTCAGCATCGTCAAACAGAGTTAATTTTTACAAGTCTGACATGAGGATTTTACCTTTATGGTACACTGCTGTATTGACAACAGATTTTAAACTAAATATAAATATAGTTATTCTTTCAGCTAAAACCAATTGAAAACCATTTTTAGTTTGATGCGGTTTAGCAGATCGGTGATTGAATCCAAGTCAATGTAAGACAGACTATAACTACATTTGGCTCTTACAGCAATGGACAATCTATATCCACAGAAACCAGGTAACCCCTTAGTGGGAGATGGGAGGATACACACAATAAACAAATTTCATCGTTTTTGAAAGTGCATTGGTGAACACCAAAGTCGGCGTCATATTCAAGAAATCAGAGAATCTGAACTTTGTAAGATCAGTTTCCCATCACCTCATTCCGAGCAGATTAGCTCACTCTTAGCACCACTCATGGCAGGAACAGTAGCAGTTTCTGATATGGCTGACACTGGCGGCTGCTCAAGGCGGCGTCTTGTCTAGGGCGGCGTGAGCTTCACCAGAACAGATAAATGTCACACTGACTATGTAACTCAAATACAGGGATTTATTTGCATGTGAGTTTCAGAGAAAACAAACAAACAAAAACCTTAGACTACATCAAAAATTAGATTTATGTTATTTTTGCATCCTGTTTTGTAGATCAGGGCAAAATCAGCAGTCATTTCATTGAGGAAATGGAGTGGAGCGGGTCTCTGACTGCAGTTTGGGTTTGCTGTACGATCGGGCTGCTGTCAGACGAACAACTTGTAGGTGCCTCAGAGGTGGGGGGGGGACTCACGGCAGCACTCGCCACTTCCTGTAACTGCAATACGATTAGCGTTTTCATGTGTTGTCACCAAAGTGTCCAATAACATAGACCTGTGTGAACCGTAGCCTCAGTTAGTATTTTTTAACCAGCAGAGGCGGCGGGATTCGATGTGGTGCTGTGTTACTGTAGTCCATCTGCTTCAGAGTGATATGAGATGTTTGCAGTGTACCTTGGCAGTAATGACTGTTTATTTGAGCAACTGTGTGCATCAACAGGGCACTTCCTCCTGCACGACTGCCTTTCACTGGGTATTTTTTTTCTGTACAGCCAAGAAAATAAACCAATACACAACAGTTTCTAAAATTCTCTGAGCAGCCTGTCTAGCGCTAACATCCCACATTCAGAGTCACTTAAATCCCCTTTTCTTCCCATACTGACGCTCAGCTTGATATCAAGAAAGTTTTCTTCACCACATCCAGATATTGAATAATTCCCTAGGTTTATCAACAGGCTATTGAATTGAATGGGTACATTTAGCAAAATGGCCAATGCATATAAATTGTCAAGACAAGATTTTTGCATTGTTCAATTTTTTCTGTTTAATAATGGTGAGAAAAATATACATATATCAGACATGATATATGTCTGATATATGTATATATATCAGACATATACAATTAGATGTTTTACATTTCAGCATCTAATTGTACTTTAAAAATAAGAATATGTTACATAAAGAGTTTATCGTATTCCTGCAGGCAGGTGTACATTGTTGCTATAAAACATACATTTTCTTGATCTTGTTGTTGTTTGGCAAGACATTTTATTTATTTTAAAGTGCTGCTAAAATAGATCAAGAAATCCATGTTAGTTTGTGATACTTCTCACTTGCTGAGAGCACCTGCTTTGTGACCAAAGTCGCTGTATCTGTGTATAGCTGAAGGAAGCTACTGCTGTTGAGAAAATGGAAACATGTCAAATCGTCTAATAACATAATAACATGGGCAAAAATCTAATATCCTTGCAAAAGAGTTACAAATGTAAACATTTTCCGCATGGAAAATCATTAAAAATGTTCTGTTTATCTTATCAGAACAAATAAATATTGGCTGAACATTGATCAGCAGATTTGTGAATCCAAGAAGTGAGGACAGCAGGGCCCAAAGACATAATGTTGCTTTCCATGCACGTTCCTCTAGAGAGGAAGGATCTATCTCCTGACCTTAGCTAACACCCGCAGACACGCTGATAAACACTGAATATTTATCATAGACTAACTTGCTCACAGAACTACTGTAGAACACGCTGCGACGCCAAAGAATCCATGTGTGGACTCAGCACACTCCATATGAATGTTTTTGGTTTATTCACATTGGCAGGGACACATGACACTTTTAATGAATAAACAAAACTGCTTAAGATGATCCCCACCACACACACAGTCACATAAACATGGGAGATTTACTATACAACAAGAGATGATGCAAATCTACTGAAATCATCAAGGGCTGCAATGAACGATGGACATTAGGGTTTTCAATACTTCTTTTCTGTTGAAACTATACATTCTATGTAACCACACACAAACTAAAACTGCCAGTCTTTCATATTGCACTCAGAATTTCTTGACATTCATTGTTGGGGTTATTGTATAGCACATTCAGCTTTTCCTGGAGTGCTTAAGAAACTCTGTGAAGTGCTGTTGCATGCCTCATTGAACTGAAGTTTTACAAAGCCTACAGTGTCTTGCTAGTTTAGTGAAATAGTTGCAGTCTGTGGATGTTGATAAATCAAATCCATTTACAGCCACTCATAGGGCATGTAACACACTACTCGGGAGTCAGAGGTCAGCAAAAAATGTAATTTAAAACCAAATTGCCTGTAAGTTAGCCTCTCACACTCACAATAACAGCAGCAGAGGTTCATTATTGCTCACATAAACCCCAGCCGGCCAGAAAGAAGACTAAATCATGACATGATGAGGTGGGCAGGTATGGTAAAAAAAAAAAAAAAATGAAAAAGCACACAGTTAATAATTTGTTGTGTGTTTTAAGCAACAAACAATTCAGTATTTTACAATGATTTCAGATTAACTATTTACTATGTATTGTCCAGTTGTTATTTATAATTGTCATTATCACTATTATTATTTTGGGTCTGTAGATTTTCTTGTCTAATGAGACTCAGTTTATAAGAAATTTGCTTATGTAATATAAAGTAATTGTTGGTTCTTTAGCACATTATATAGAACAGGCATATTAATACCATTACATGTATTTTAATGACAATTTTAGATAATTGTCGAGTTAGTAACTATACATATTTCACTAAATTGAGATAAGGGGTAAGATTAAATGAGTGTTCACGTCTTTCTACTCTTTTTCAAACAGAAATGTAGTGGGAAGCTAATTATTTTGTTCTTGGTTATGTGTAGATAAGTTTTCTCTTGTCCTACTGATCACTTACTTACTTGTTTTTATAAAACAGTTTGAAATATCAAAATAAATAAAATGAAATGAAAACGTGAAATACTAATCAAACAAAATAGCTTAAGTGTTAGAAACAAAATATTAGACAAATTAGTTTTTAGATGCCATCCACAGAACAGATTTGCATGCAACACACAAGACTAGGAAATGTTAGGACGTGCATTTTAAATAACCTGTCACTAATGTTTATCAAAGAGGAAGTGGTCATCTTTAAATATCTTGCCCCCAACCAGGTTTGGCAGCTTACCTGTCATTTTTAACCATTACATAGTGCGGTTTGTCCAGGGAATAATAGTATTCTTATCTGCTGCTGCTATCATGGCATCACATACACAACCATGAAACAAGATCCATTAAATAATTAATCAATTACATTGTTGGCTGTCAAGAGACTTTTCTGGTCTGGAAAGACAAAATACAGTTCATGTCACAGCATTTTCTAGATGTTTGCTTTCCTCCCGTTCCGTGTGTGAACACGAGTGTCTACTCTGTTTTTCTGACTGTGGGGGAATGTTGCCGCAAATGTGAGACTTCACACAATTCATGACAGGTCTACCTGGAACGGTGGTGTCTTATCTACGTATCACCTGACCACTTTGGGAATGATCCAGCTCATGTCTTCTTGGTCTAGCCTTCTTCACCAAACATTTTCTGTTGTTAAATATTTGGTTTTCTGTATCAGAACCTGTCCAGTGTGGCTGTCAAGATGTAGTTATTTTGTTTGTATGGCTCTGCTGTACCTTCTTAAGATTATACCATTATATAAGATATTAATAGCTAAGTCAAGCTCTTCCTGGATTTCTGCGGTATTTTAAGGTTTTCAAACCAATGTTTATTCCTTAGAATAGTCATTGTATTGTTTTTATGTATATTTTAGTAATTTACCAGTACGCCTTACACCAACAATGTTGCTAAATAATATATACATCAGTCTAACTGTTTCCAGAAGCTGTTCAGAATCACAGTTGTAGGAACAGATAAGACACCTGTATTTTAAGTCTTTCCGTAATAGTCAGCATATTGACTTAAATACCAACATAAAATGCCACACACTCACAAGAGTTCAATCTTCAGGATACTTCCCAATGGCTTTCACAGGCTCAATTAGTGAGGCAGCTGACTCTTTCAGACTCATACAGCCTTACACTCTCAAATGAGATGAAAGTATGCTTAGAATAATCAATGATACCTAACAGGAGCTTTTCCTGCAGACATCAAGGACAATATTTTACTGCAAATTGGAGTCTTGGAAAAAAAAATGGTCATGAAAAAATTGATCCTGCCTCCAACTCCAATAAAAGTTTTGAGTCTTTTTGTTGCAGCTGTGATTAGGCCACTTACTCAGCTGTGTTCAGAGGATGAAGTCAGTGATGAAAGCCACATTTTGTGATTTGTGATAGCCACACAATTCAGAGCCTATGCTAATTTTTATAAAATTAAAATATATTTTATTCCAAACTTTTGGACACATACAGTAATTTACAGCTCACTTTTGACTTGCTTTGAGGAATGCCTCCTTGTTGTGTTCTCAGAAATCTTCACAGATAGCATCTTTAAATTTTCCAGCAATCACTTCTACTTTCAAAGGAGTCGTGGAAGTTTTAAAGTGCCCTTAGGAGGTTTTTAGTCCATTGATTTTCCCATCTAATATTTTTTGACTTGAGCCAGAGCTCAGAGTTTATTTGTTCTGATTTTTTTTTAATATACAGGATTTTAGCTAGAATATTTAAACATATCTCTGAATGACATTAATTCCAAATACAGTCATATCAGCCTAAGTGTTTACCCTCATGTCATCTTTGGAAAATATTTTTTTTCTACATTTACTCAGCCTGTTACCTTCAGGACAGGTGGCCTTTGTCAGTTATTGTGATCAGGGTGGCCACTCTGGGTAGGTGGTAACTTGAATGAGGGGCCGGTTACTTGTGGCACTTTTGTGGGGCATGTGTTGCATGGGGACCACCTATTCACTAAATGAGCTATGACCCGCATTGTTGTTTTTGGAAAGGGTTTGATGCCGTCAGGTGGGATGTGGTTTCTTTGGCCTTACTGGGAGGTCTTGGACGTAGATGTGTTGTTGGTTGCCGTACTGTGGCATGATACCTGTGCATCATGTACATACTATAAGTTTGGGGGATTGCTAACAGGCTTGGTGGTGGGTCTGTATTGCACCCTATCCACTTTATGACCAGTAGCAATGATGATCTATCATGCCTTTAGTTCAATTTCTAATCAATGGAATTTCCTCCTCTCCATTTCTTCAGTGGAATTTGCCTGCAAGTCAACTAGACCAACAGTCAGGTTTCCCTAAGCTGCCAGTGGTTAAGAAAAAAAAAACATTGTGAAAAATGTTGAAGGTTTTACTTAATAAAGTTCATTAAAATATCATAGCCAGTTATCATAATCCTTCACTTCCTCTTTGAATCTTGTTTTATCACCCAATTATATTACAAAATCACTTTCCTGAGTAAGTAAAGTAAAACTTTTCTAGAAGGGATAAAGGGAGAAAAATTCTCTATCTTAAAACTTCTGGCTGTTTTAGAAGCATTTCTTGTTTTTACATAAATTAGAGCACTGTTTCCATATTAACACAAATATAATGGCATCATTAAATAACTTTTCAAATGGCAACCTTTTAAACTGTAGCCCTCATCTCAACAAATCCGCATTTAAGCCTTGATTGAAAATATTGACAGGTGAAGTGAATCACATTGATTACCTTGTTTTAATATAACATTATAACAAAGAAACTTGGGTCTGTGCATTCACATGCATGGCACATGATCCCTGTTTAATCAGATTAAGAAAACACATCAGCTGGTGTTGACTGATTTTTGGGTCCCTCAATCTGTCTTGAATTTTCAGAAAATAGCCCAACCTGAACCAGGTGTTGTGAGCCAAAAATGTAGCCGAGTAGCTAAATGATTATCATGCAACATTTAAAAAGCATCACTGTCTTCCCCTTCTTATCTGTTCCATACTTTGTTTTTAACATTTTTCACATTGGATATAGAAATTTGAATCATACATGCAAATCATTTTTCTTAAAACTATGTTTTGCTTCATGTGCTGAAGGATAAAATGAGATCACTTAAACTGTTCCAGTGCATTACTAAAGAAAAACCCAGCAAATTTGATTCCTCAACATCTCTGTATTTTGTTTGCCCTGCTGAATGACTGAGTCTCCAGTAATGAGATAAAATAAATTCACAATATTTTGCTGAACATGACCCTGAGGCATATAAATGTGAGTTGTAAAAATATATCTATATTTTATTATCCATTTAAAATGGATATGCCTTAAATAATTTCATATATTCATCTCCAGTTTATTAAAAGTGTTTCATAGAAAAAAGCTGTTTTGGACAAGCACCAGTAATTGAATTTCCATTTTTCAGCCAATTTATGACCAAAAACGACACCTCTACTGTTAACTTGTTCATCTAGAGCAGGTTATGAAAAATCACAGACATTTTCTACTTTATACACAATTAGATCGATTAGATCGATCAGAAATGATTCCCATGAGCTCATCTGAGCATCATCTCAGATCTGGACACTGTACTCAATGCATCTCACTTCCTGGAAGCTGACAGCGTGTTCAAGAGTTATGGAGGCTTTCAAATGTAACTGTGAACATTCCAGGTCACAGACCACTGCAGTTGAACTTCTGGTGCAGAGGAAAGGATGTTCTGAGAGGCGGATGTTTGGCTGGAAAATGATGCAAGGAGGAGCTTTGTGGAAATAGGCGGTGCTTTGTGGTAGTAAGCTTTTAAGCAGCCACAGGAAATTCTATGATTTCTCAAACATACATGTGAGAATAAAAGCAACACGTTGGGTATGTTTTTACATAGGATATATAAAATATATGTCCGAAAGCAAGATTGGACTCACCAGGAAAGGTTAGTTAAAGCCAAAGCATTAAGTTTGTATGTTCTAAATGGATTTATAGGTATTACTTCTCCATAATCAAAGCCTGCGCCACCTTCATGGAACACACCGTTGCACCATAACCCGCCAAAATTGCAGCAGAGACAGCATCCATATAACGACTGTAACTGGCTGTCACAAATGTCTCACTTGCTTTCTCACTCCTGAACTAAGTTGGCAGCTGGAGGAGGTCAACAGATTTGTGGAGGGAAAAAACAAATTTTGCAAAGAGGGGTTTAAAAAATTCAAGAGGATTATTTTGACTTTATGTGTGCCTTTGTGTGCACATCAGTGTGTACAGACTTGGTAGTTAGTTGTTCAATAGACACTAGTAGAAACATTCACCAGGAAACAACCTAAACAGAAAATTGCCCAAAAATAATTCTTGCAATATAATAGTGGATATAAAATGGGCAGCCTACATCAGTGGCTGAATTTTGGGAATACGTTAAATAACCTAATGATCAAGGTCATCCATCTTTAGTTGCAATGTATCTGCCTTCCTGTCCAATGTATTGATCACATCTGTCAGGTGAAGCCCTTCTAGCTCATATACTAATTTTGGTTCTCCACTGTGCTCAACGGTACACATTTACAAAACTGCCCTGCAGACGTCTGAGCTGTCTGGATTAAAGATGGTGCAGAATCCCTGAAGCCAAGTACTGGACAACTACTATTTATCCAGAATGCTGATAAGCTACCCTTCACATCCCAGGGCAAGTTACTTTTAGCTGACCTTTGTGAAAGACTGAAAAATCTGCAGAGAAATTTGACAGCGAACATGTTTAAAAGATGTCTTCTTTTAGATTCATATAACCTTAATATCAGGTTTTTACCCCTGCCATATTATTGCATGTCTGACTTTTGCTTTAATGGTGTAGGAAGACATGATGCCATATATTATGCTGCAGCATCTGTTTAACTACACATTTGGCAATTTAGCCTGCACAATGTGATAACCAGATGAGCTGGGCTCTCACATATTTTTTTTTAAAACTCTAGAATATACAATACTGATGCAGCTTTAAAAGACCATGTAATCTGCACAAGAACTTCACTTTTACAGGATTTGTACAATTTCAGATCGGATTTCAAAGCAACGGCAAAACAACATTATTTAATGTTAGACATTAATGCGGTTTCTGCACTAATGAAAATTCACCGACCATGGCACGACAGGTGCTGGAAACTAAAAGCAAAAACTGATTACTTGACCCTACAATCTGAATAATTTGACTATTTTGCTGGACAAGTTAGCAGGATAAGCCTTTAACCCTCCTAGGTATTGGGGGAAAAAACAAGGATAATAATCAGAGGTGAAAGAGGAGTGTGTGAGGATTCCTTGTACTGAATGAGAAGCTTTTAGAATGAGTTGTGAGCTTAGAGTGGGAGTCTGTAAGCATGGTCTCTTTCACAAAAAGTAATTATTCTATAATTCCACTAATTATCTGACCATTTAGAGGCACTTGTAGTACATTGAAGTTTATTACCGAGATAATGAGATGATGATTAAATATGAAAAGGACAAATAAAGGAAGACAGTGATGTTACAGCAAAAGTAGCAAACAATGGGGCAGTTTGTGATGAACCAGTGCACCACACCCCATATTTTGTGGCCAGTAATCCTCGACAAAGCCCTCTGAAATGTGCTTCCCAGCCTTGAGACTTGTATTACCACCTTCTTTCTCTGCCCATTTCCTGTCTCATTACTGTCAATAACGGCCACTATTGCTTCAGATCATTGTCATGGTCAATAAACCAGTTTGACATGGCATTAGCTTTTGGACATGGTGCATTACCCTGCTGGAAGTACACATAAGAAGATAGCAACTAGTTGCAAATGATCATCAACAGCAAAGAAAAAAACACAAAACAATCATCATTACTAATAATTTGTTGATAATATTGAAATGTGCATTTGTTTTGAGTTCCTTTGTAATTCAGATTTATCGATAAGATTTGGCCTTTATTTGATATTGGAAGTGGTTGTGATAGTAACAGAATATCCAGGTAATATTTATAATAATAAGTTTGCACCTTTATGGAAGATATTTATTTCAGTCCAACATGCTGGAGCCGAGTAGTCCAGGAATTTCTCCTGAACATTACAGGAAAAATGTGTTATGAGGTGGTCATCCATCCATTTCTTGGCACGCAGTCCAAATATTGCATGTGCTGCAATTTTTAGAAAGAATAATGAAGCGTACTTATTGTTTCATTTCTTGTCCATTCTGTACCTGGGAAGAAACAAAAGTAGACCATCTGTATATTTTGCAGGTCACAGTTTCATGTGAGAACTTTATGGTATTGAGATTACATCAGTTGTGGCTTTTAAAAATTCAGTGTAAAGTCTGTTTCACTTTTCTTGTAAGATATAGGAGCTCTTATGCAGCCATATTTCTTGAAACAGAAGGGCAGCTTTAAAAGGTTTTCATTACTGAAAAGGTCAGAGCTTCCAGGTGTGATAGATTACCACAGTGAACACTGAAGAGTCTAAATCATAGGAAGAAAACAACTTACAGATACAGTATGCATATTAATAAGCTTGGATGAAGTGGCCCTAATTGGGGTATAGTATTTTGTGTTTTTATTTATCTTGTATTACCAGGAAGTCCCTTGTGATTAACATCCCTTTCAAGAGAATAACCTGAACATGAGGGCACACTATTACCAATTATAAATTACTAGATAAGTCTGACAATGACATTCAAATTCATGATCAAAGGAAAACCAATGAGTCAGTTTGATATAGGTAAAAGGTCCAGCAGAGAAATAGCAATTACCCTGATTAGCTATGGAGGTCTTTGAAAGAGCTATAAACTCTCTGTTAGACATCACTATGGGAAACTGGAGATTTTAGTATGACCAATGTGCAGAATAGGAAGAGCAGAGTTCCCTTTGTTATAATACATAACATTATGATTTTTTTTCCCCATTTTGGATGCTTTATTAAAAGTATTTTTATTATCTTTTGGGAGATGTCTGTCTCATTCCAATCAAAAGCTCGACTTGGTGAGCTTGTTGGTTTAGTTAAATAATTTTAAATCAGCTAGATTTGTTAAAGGTGCAATTTTACTTGTTTTCCAACTATAGTGCCATTTCATAGCAATGTTAAGTGACTGTTAACTTCAGGTTTTAGAAAAATGCTGTATATACCAAATATGACTTAAAATAAATATGACTTTGTAATTAAAGGAGTTTATTTTGTCAATCACAGTTTTCCTTTTTTATTTTTATTCATTTATTTCAGAATCTGTGTATATTTTTTTTATAATTTATTTATTTGTGACACTTATTTTCTAAAGCTACTTTAGGTATTTCTGAGAATTTTTGCTTTAACTCCTTTTCAATTGCAGGCTCTTTTTAATTCATGTTCTTTTTTTTTTTTTCAAAGAACAAGGCGGAGGTTTCTCTGTGGTGCAGGTCTGGTCAGGTTCCAGTCCTTGTCGCAGGAAGTTCACATCTGTTTCGTACAAACTATTCTTCCAACCTTAAAGACCAGTCGTACCAAAGTGTTTCTTGTCCTGAGTCCTGTTTGGTCAATCTAGCATCATGTCATGAATCATCTGGGATTCATGAAGTCAGGATGACAAAGCAGACACTGGAGGACTCTGAGTTTACTATTGAAGCCAAGCATCTGATTCTACTTTGTCCCGTGTCATACCAAGGTAGTTTTCCCCAACATAATTTGTTTCCTCTGTGCATGCACTTTTATTTTGAAATTTGAGTCTACAAAAATAAATCTTGCAACAAATTTCAGGATAAAAAATTAAGTAAAGCTATTTCTGACTAAATAAGCTCCCAATTATGAATATATATTTAATAACAGTATTGATTTAATTTTGAATGAATCAGTTCTTGAATTTTTCTAAAGGGAATTTCTTAACCGGCCAAAACCTCCACCACTCAAACCAATATCACGACGTCTTCTGCTTTGTTTGTTTTTGTTTGTGAAGAAGTTGTTGCATATCTGGCAAGATTATTCCAATTTTTAACATTTTTAGTAATGCCCGATAGTATGCATGGTAAATTTGTTTGTGTGTGTCTGTTTGCGAGAGCTTCTCTCTCTCTCCAATACCCCGAGCGGTGGCTAGGGGGTGCAATGTGGACACGGTGTATGTACGTTTGACAGAGAGAGAGAGAGAGAGAGAGAGAGAGAAAGAGAGAGAGAGAGAGAGAGAGAGA
>CAEGAF010094287.1:0-24057 GCA_903067075.1 Micropoecilia bifurca | reverse complement strand
TATATTCAAATGAATGAATATATTAATTCATTTTCATAATAGACTCTCTAGAAACTTTTAAACAAGACTATATTAACTCTCCACTCTTGTACATCCATCCATTGTCTATAGCTGCTGATAATGGAAAAAATTAAAATGAAGAAATGAGTTTCCCCTAATGAACTGTCACTCTTAGTTACCAAGCAGAGGTCGATGATTTTCACTCAAACAAACCTTCATCATTTCTTGCACAAATGTGAACAGCAAGCAGACACATTCAATGTGTTCAGTCTGGTCGCTTCTAACTAGTCACTACCTTCTTATATGAATCTCATCCAACATTCTGGCTCCACATTCCCATGTTTGCCAAAGATTTTGGAAATCTTGAAAACGGAGGATCGCTTTTATGTTTATATCTAAACCCTCTCTAAGTTACAGTAGGATGAAAATAAGCTTCACGAGAATTTACCTGTTGCTTAAAAAGGGAGTTAACATTTTTGCCCAGGTTACATAAACAGTAGGAGTTATTTTCAAAATTTCCACTAACATCCACTAATCATTGCAGGGTCACAGAAGAGAGAGGCAGGGCCCAACCTGGACAGGTCAATCCGTTTCCACGGTTTTGTTTAAATTAAACGTAGGTTTTACTCGTTGTGCTTCATTAAAAACACATAAAGCACATCAGTAATCAACTCACATAAAGCACATCAGTAATGTCTCACATATTAAATATCTCACAGCAGTTTCTTTATGCAGTATTTATCTACTTTATTTATGATGCCGACCGATAACTCTGCAAACTCGTTCAGTCTTAGCAGAATCCATAGAACAGTCTGATCGACCAGTCCATTTCCTGCACAGAGCAGGGATCAATTTACAGATGCAGAGGAGGACGAATGTGTGACCGTCTCCACTTATCACTGACGGATGTGTGAACACGTTGTCACCCTCTCAGCAGCTGTCACAAGCCTAACTGGTCCCACTGATCCTCAGCTCTGCCAGAGATCTCGCCAATTAAACTCCACAGAATGAAGATAATTGATGACTGACGGAGCCCAACGCTTAATGCACAGCTCACATTCTGCCATCGTTAAAGACATGTTCCTGCTGGTCATACATTAAGCCCTGCAGACAGGAAACACCTTAAAGTTTGTCATTCTGGCCTCCTGCTGAGCGTCTGAAGTCCAACCAGCTGTAATGTTGAATTTTAGTGCCACCTAAAGGCCTAACAGTGTAACTGTGTTGCTTTAGGTAAAGGGGTCAGTTTACTGTCCAGTGTAAAGTTCCTGAGAATGCAGGCAGAAAATAAGACATTCCCTGTTCGCTGTGTTGAAACCATTTCATTAGTTTGGTTGCTGATTTCTTTGTATTTCAGTGATTCTTGAGAATAGGGACAAAATGGGTTTTAATTTTCCCTTTTTTTTGTTATTTCTCAACCTTATGTATGCAAATATGACAAACAATGTTTTGGAAATGTAAAGATGCTAAGGTACAGGCTCCTAGATGCAACATTTTTTTTTAAATTACATTTTTAATCAACCTGACCAAGAATGTTGTCATCACCATCTGACAAAAACAAATAAAAAATATTTTTTAATGACCCTATTAGTGATGTTTTTACTCATTTTACATATAAATGCTTCTCAAGAAACAAAATAAATATTTAAAACAAAAACAATAAAAGGTCCATCTGACGGAGTTGACACAGAACTGAAGGTGTTGACAAACTAGTGAGTAGAATGAAAAACTTTGTATATGTGAAGTAATGCAATTTATGTAAAATACATTATAATGAATTGATTGCACATTTAAGTGATATTTGACAACAATTTCACTGAAAGAGTCACAAAAACTGATGGAGTTGACATCTGACGGAGTTGACAAAATGCCAAATTACCTCAATTTATATGATGTTATTCCGAAGGATGCCATATTGTTGCACATCAGGTCCATGAAATCTTTATAATATACTCAAATTAAGCTTTTATTTCACAAAATTTCATCAAGGTTTTGTAAATCGTCAATTATGGTGTTGACACATCATGGTTGTGACAAACAACTTAGGAATAAAAAGAAGAAAAAACTAAAGAATAATATAAGCTAACCAGAGCTATACCATATATAATTATACCATAGCCCTCTTAGCAAAGAAAGCGAAAGGAAGTGGTCATGGGGTCCTCAGAAGTTCTGGTGCCCCCCAATAATGCCTGATTTTTTTTTTTCGTGCTTCAGCCAACAGGACCTGTTTTGTCCCTATTCTCTAGAATCACTGATTTATATTTTGGTGTAAATCTTTAATATTTTGAGTTCCATGAATGATTTACACATGCATGTGTAAAAGAACATGCTAAACTTGATGCCTGTTCTTCGTTATATCATATTCAAATTCCGTCGTCATTTTCACTTCAGCAGCTGGAAAGAGACAATAATCTTGAGTAAATTCCAAAGCAGTTTTTATATAATTTTATTCAGAGAAAACTAACTTGGCCTTTTGCAAAAAAGTAATCACACTGTTTGTAAAGTTGCTAAATAATCGCATCTGATCAGTTTTTAGTTCAGCTTATCTAGCCACACTGATTTATTTTCAGGTGAAGAAGAATGTCTCTGACAACTTGAAGTAGGACACAGTAACTCACAGAAACACATCATCGCTTCATTTAAGAAAAATCAAGTTTGTTGGCATAAATCAGCCTGTTAAGGATTACAAAGGCCTTGTGTAAAACTCCAGGGAACCACATGGAGAATCTTTATAGAAAAGTCAAAAACCACTGCTGACCAAAACACATAAATGCCATTACATTTACCAAAAAGAGTCTGAAATTCCTCATAGGTTTTAGGAAAATATCAGTCGGCTAATGAGACCAAAGTCTCATTGAATTTGGTATAAAACTAGTAACATTTAAGAAAAACAACATCATACCTGCAGTTGGTATTGATGTGGCAAGAAAAGTCTGGAGCTACTTTGCCACTTCATCACCTGTACGGCTTCCTCTGACTGAAAGAACAAACTATTCTGCTCTCTACCAGAAAACCCAGCTGCAATGTCTGACCATCAGTTTGTGACCTTAAACTCAAAGGGACTCAAGTCATGCAGTTTACAATTATCTCTGAATGGCTAGAAAATGAAGATTTTGGAGGAGATAAAATGAAATCTGTAAGCGAGATAAAATGAGGAAACATTTGGGATGAGAGGAAACAAATGTCTGCTGTAGATTATTTCTTCATTGTTGATGTTGCAGCAGCAAAAGCCTCATTAGTCCTTTCTTTAGGCATCTTAGTGTTTTCTGTTGACAGGTGGATCTACTCACCACCTGATGGATGAAGTGAAACTAATCCGCCACTCAGATTGAATTATCCAGGTTCTCAATTATTACGAAATGGGGTGAAGTTTAAAATCTCTTGAAAACATTTGGATATAAGTTGGACAGTTTGTTTCCGATCATCGCCACTCTTCAGCTGGCATCAAACAGCTCTCAGTGACATCTGCAAATCCTTGCTTTCCTTCTGGAAGATAATTTGCTGTGCTGCAGGCTCAGTTCCCCGCTATGCTGAGCCACAGGAGATGCATGATGTAACCCCACTCTGAAAATCTAATGTGAAATCTCCCACTCAGCTCAGCTCCTCTCTGCAGTCGTGGTGCGGTGAGACAGACTCAGCAAGCGTTCTCAGCTTGCTTCAATGGGCTTTCTTTAATCATTTTAATAGAACATCAAATGATTGTAAATAACATTCAGCAGACGGTAATATACGAGATCAAGCTCCTCCTTTACCCTTTTTCTATTCTGAAACTGGAAAAATATTCCACTGATGAGATTTTGTTTCAGTCTTTATGTTCTAGTCCTTTTCTCTGTTCTTTGCTGCCATCTGCTGGTTTAACTTTGATGTACACCTTTAAAACAGAAAACTCCTACAGAGAAACACATTAAGATATTTTAAAACACCTCAGATGTCAGATTTAACACTGTAGCTCTGGGGCTGAATTCCTGCTACTTTTATATCTGCTTCAACATCCGAATCAAACAGTTAGGTCATTAATTGGACTCTGTAGAAGCTGACTGCATTTTATTTGCTGGACTCAGATGTGTTCAGCCCCTGGACAAATTCAGTCCCAGAGAGCTACTATTGTGTAACTTCTAGATGTATTTTTTCTCCAGCACATCTGAATCAAAATAGTTATTGTTCTTTACCAGGCATCTGCAGAGCTGAATGAAGGCTGATGAGAGAACTCAGCCATTGATTTAGGGTTTTTTTAAAGCAGAGATGCAGGAACATTGCAGATCATCAGTGCTTGAAAGCCGGGGATCCTCACTCCAACTGCTGCTGCACCTTTAACTTTTTAGACATCACCTGATCACATCACTCGGTTTATATCAGGATTCTGCAGAACCTCAGTCGACAAGGAGGAAAAGTTGCAGGACACCACGCTTTGAGGAACACCTTCATTTCTTCACACCTGTCATCCATCTGCAATCAGTGCATCTGTCTTCATTCAGTCATCATCATGGCAGTAGTTAGACTCCCTGTCTTTCTCCGTTAATTATCAGTTCAACCTGTTTCTGTATGGGATCTTGTCTGCTTAGTTTAGTTTGTGTTAAATATTCCAGTTTCACAATATTTCACTTTTGGGACATAAACTCACTCATTATCTTGTGAGATGGTCCAGACAAGAAGGAAACCTTTGTACAGATTTAAAAACTTCTGTATTTAAGTGCAACTTTCAAAAAGGAAAAAAAGTGAAACCGAGGAAGCTATACAGCTAAATCCTCCGTGTCTAAAACGAAGCATATTCAAAAGAAAGTAGAGAAGTTTTATTTCACATTCAGGTCGATCAGAGAATGTATCTGTGAATGTGGAGAGGAAATGGGGTGGAAAAAATGGAGGAGGCAGGATGGATATTTCTGCTCTGAGCTTAGACATAACAGAACCTTTCAGGACTGAACGGATCGACAAAGGAGAGATTTTCAGACACATAGATTCATCTTTTATTTCTTCAACTGCAGCCAAGTGGATCGAAGGCTGAAAATCTGTCTAAAGTTATGAAAAACCTGCTGTTCACAAAACCTTTTGCTGTTTTATTAAAACACCATTTCAAACTGACCTCTGCCATAATCTAACCATAATACTTTATATCATGTTCATGTACCTTATCTTTCTAAATCTGCACCTTTTATTTTACTTAAATTGAGTGACGATTTGATTCAGAAGACTCTCTCCTGACTTCAGGAGCTGAATCCACGATGTGACTGAAACACGTCAGAGTGTGTGTTTGTGTGTTCAGCGCTCGGGACCAGCAGCCTGTAGAGACGCAAACACCCCCCCTGGACGGCCATGTCACAATTTATTACGTGCCATTTTTCTCCAAGCTGCGTCCCGTTTATGGCATCTGCCAGAGCGGTGAGCGGCCGGGCCTAAAGAGAATTATCAGGAGAATAGTTTTGCATACATTACAGGGTTAAGTGCAAAGCAATCTGCTTTATCCAAACACAGCAATCCAAACAGAGCGCTGAGCCGGGGAGACTGATGAGGAACATGCTCTTTTGGGGCCCCTTTAAACCCCTTCTGCCCTCCAGTTTCCACTGGGCTCACACTGATTGGCTCTGATTGGTTGTTTAAAACACAGCTCTGACTTTTTGATTATATTTCATTCGGTCACAAAACGCTGCAGCTCTGCAGATACCAGAACCTCCGTGGCCTTGAAATGCTCGTCAGAGCTGCAGATTACCGCTCCGATGTGATTGTGATGTTTCCAGAGGCCGTGTGTAACGCTCACCGCCACGCTCTCCGCCGTTCAGCATGTGAGGCCCAGATCAGGCCTTCGCCCCCCCGCCCCCAGCCTCGCCTCCCGCGGGTTAACACCGGTTCATCGGTGTCACATGTCTCTGCGCCGTGTCAGGGAAGGACTTCCAGAGCAGGCGCTCTGTGGGTCACAGGGAAATTGTTTTGGCGTCTTAAATGAAACACCTCCAATACTCGGTGACCTCTGAGCCAACCTGCGGGTCGGCGCAGATTCAGGGTTCAGGGTTTGTGGTCTGAGCTGCGGCCCGCAGGGAGAACAGCAGATAGGGTCTAATCCGTGAAGCCCTCGGCCAAAGCTGATTTCCCACACAGCCCTGTCAGTTTGGGTTACACATCTCCAAGACAGGAGGCTTCCTGGATCAGCTGAGCGACTTCCTGCATAAAGGACGATTAAAGCAACAGGAGATCCCACACATCTCACCTGACAGACAGCATGTCGACAAACAGTGCAAACACTCCTAAATCTGCAAGTGTGTTAAACACAAAACATTGATTATTCATGGCTCGTTGTTAAAATACGGAGAAATCAGCTGGTTTCACAACACAAGATAATGGAAATATGAAGAAACAACTTTAAAAATGTTAATTTGTTAAGAAAGGAGAAATTAAATGTAAGTTGTCATGTTAAATAAAGTAAGCTTGACAAACTTAATTCAATTATGTGAAACAATTTAACTCATAATGAAGGTCTATTCTTTTATTTTTCGGTGTGCTTTCCCTTCGGCAGCATGTCAGGAGGAGCTAGAAAAGTGTTTGCAGGCCGAGTTTTAGGTTTCAGGTCACCATTAAGTTTGCATTTTTCTAAAATAACTGTTTTATGAAGATTTATTTCCCAAACGCAATGAAAAATGCTAAAAAGTGATGAGATAGTGAGAGATTTCTAAGCGTTCTCGTTTTTCTCTGAAGTCGTGACGAGCTGTGGACGTTGTGATGAAAGTCCTAATTACCATCAAAACTGTCAGCTTCTCTCTCAGAGTTAATAACACTAATGATATGTTGGTGCAAACACATCCATCTATTTCTGTAATTTAGCAGGAGTATTTCTATAAATTCGCAAGCAGTTTTTCCCTTTAAATGCATGCCTGACACCTCATTTACATATGAGCCAAATGTGTCAGAGATGCTGTTTGTGTCATTATGTTAACGTTATTCTGCAAGATTACATGCTTTGAATGAAGCTCTGAAATATGTCCTTTGGTTTCACTGAGCTTTTTTTTATCAAAACCGGCGCAGACATAAATTCCACATACAGTTACGAAGCCGTGTGTTAAATGGCCGACCCAGCATGTAAATAACTGGATGTTGATAAATCTGGCAACCAAAAACAAAGTAGAAAGTTCTTATATTTGTAGTTGCATTTGTCCAAAGAATTTCTGAAATGGGTGAAGAGAAAAGATAAAGACGGCTTAGATTTTTAAGAGTTAGCACTTTCAGGTTGTTGATGACGCATAAAAAGACATGAACCAAATTCTTGCTCAAAGCTTCAGCAAAGCAGGATAGATAAAATGTTTAGAAAGCTTTAAATTTAAATGCTGGATTTGGTCCTGTCCTCCGAGATCCTTCATATTCAGTTCTTTACGCTCCAGAGTGGAAAACGTAGCCAAACTGTCCGGGATAATACCGTGCAGAACTGCATCAGCTAAAATGACATCGCTCATTTTTTCACATTTTTTGTGAATGAAGGTCAGATTTTTTCCTTGTGTACCGATGATTGTAACCGTAGTGCCTGACAAAATGTCTGTTACTGATTTCACAGTTGTTGACTATACGATGTGTTTATGATGTCTTCATGTTTTCTTGATATAAAACACTTTGAACTGCCTGGCTGGTGAAATGTCCCACACAAATAAACTTGATTGGACTTTCATGTTTTCTTATCCTCTTTCACTACACAGAATGTTTTTTTCACAAGTAAACTTTTCATAATCAAAGTTGATGCTTTAAAAAAACAGAGAAGCATAATTTTCTCACCCTCAAATCTTTCAATTGTTGATTATTTAAATTTTCAAAATAAAAATCAGTTTTTATGATAGTTTTCAAAATGAGTTTCTCAATCAAACCAACAAATTAAAGTTAATGCTCTAATAACACAACATCATTTGATGTTTTATAGTTAATGTGACTTCTTTTTGCCTAAAAGTATTGTTAGTGCATAATTTCCATTGTGCACTAACAATTGTGAATAAGCATTTAGGATCTAATTTTGAACTTTGACTGATTTCTGGAGTTTCAATAATCTGAATTAGTGCAACACACAACTTTTAGACAGTTTGATCTTTAACCAAGGAAATATGTGAGATCAGTTTGGTATTTTTGTCATTTTGGGGTGTGTGGAAGTCTGAGGTTTTCATTTAATTTGGGGCCAAATTTGCTAAACATTAAGCTTTTTTCATCAAGATTAAATACCTTTCTGCTTTTTCATGACACAGCGAAGGTCACGAGGCTCAATCTATGTGTATGTGTCTTCTATTAAAGCTATATGACACTTCCATGTAAATGATCCAGGCGAGACAATCAGGCCTTTGAGAGGAGAAGTTGAGGGGTTGAACTGGCTTGAAGTTGAAGCCCACCCAAAAACACACACACACACACACACACACACACACACACACACACACACACACACACACACACACACACACACACACACACTCATCCATCCAATGGGTGACGTTTTGTTTGGTCACGGCCATTGTGGCGAGAGCTGTCACCGCCACAGAAACAGTGTGACCATGTTGATTAGGCCGACGTTCGGAGCGCAGAGTGGAAATACGCTGTCAGGTCATTACAAAAATACATAACCTCTCACTTCTAATTACGGCGTGGGCAGCTGGAGATCAGACAGAGGAGTCACCGACACAGTCCGACTGTAGCCTCCTCCTCCTCCTCCTCTTCCTCCTCCTCCTCTTCCTCCTCCTCCTCCTCCTGCAGTAAACACGTCCCGCTGCCCTTTTACTCAACTCACCTGCAGAGCCTTCCCAAATATTTACCCGACAATTTCAGACTTCATGAAACATCACAGCGCTGCGGACGACACAATAACCGAGAACACCGCCGCGGCCCTGGGGAACTTTGAACTCGTGATGGCTCTGGTGACAAACGGAGGTGATGAATGGCTTCACTTGTTTTGGTCAAACTGGTTTTCCAGCAGCAGCAGCAGCAGCAGCAGCAGCAGCAGCAGCTGTTTCTACTGAAAACGCTGACAAATTAGAGCAGCGTTGAGCAGCTAAGGAGCCGGACGGCTGCTGGGTCGGTGATTACTCGGCCTGGTGAAACTGTTTGTTGGCTCGTTTTTCAGAGCGGCTTCAGGAGGTGATCAGTTCAAGGATTACAGTGGAAAACATTCGGAGGAGAAAAGCTGAGCAGTTAGAGCAGCTTTTTAAATGAATTTAACCCGCTGAGGTTCAGGTCAGAATGATGCAAAACGTGACATGAGATCACCTGACTGCAGCGCTTTCAGAGTTTCAGATCATAAAAGACATGAAGTATGACTAGTTATAACTATTTAAGCTCAAATTTGACCTATGGCCAGGAATTAAAACTTTTTCAAGGATTAAACCTATGAACTTGATTAATAATATTTAGCAAAAGGTTCTAAAAATGTATTTGTTTTTAAACTTTGGTTGTCAGAGATAATCAGTCAGCATATTAAAATCTATCTGCTATAGTTTCAGCTGCTGAGAATAGAAATAACTTAAAATTTACAGTCTAGATGTGGAAGGAAAGTTTGCAGGAAACACAAACACAAATATATACAGAGCATCTGTGGTTACCATGGTTACTTGACCTTTGGTATCTTGGATAGTGTCAGTGGCTTGGGGTTTGACTACAGAGATAAGTAAGAGATTGTTTATCTCTGATTATTTAATCAACCCAAAACAGTCAATTTATTTGCAGGTTAGAGTCCAGAAACACTGTTGGACATTTTGTTTGTTATATTAGATATAATTCATATGCATTTAGAAATTGCAAAGTAAATACAAAAATAAAATGACAGCAGTGAAATGTTATACTTCTAAAATAAATTTCTAATTTATTTATTTCAATTAAACTAATCATGGTAAATCTCCTAATTCTCCTCACCAATTGAGAAGATTCAGACGCAGAAAAAGACTCAAGAGTTTATCATTATGCGCTCAACATAAACAGAACCTTGGAACCAAACATTAGCTGATCACATAAATATTTTGCCTGATGATTTGTAGTATATGTTATCCAAACTTTGTAACAAGGAAAAACCCAAACAAAACCCTTTAAACTCCTCTCACATATGGGATGATTCATAGTTACCTACCAAATCCTGAAATAAATAAAATATCATTTTAAAAGTCTCTCTGCAGAGCTTTGTTTGCCAAATTTTAAATTACTTTTTTTAAATAATATTTAAAAAAATTGTTTTTAAGGTTTTGACATTGACTTCAAGGACGTGGAGCTGCAGCAACTAAAGCAAATCCTGAGGATCAACTTTTGACGGTTCAGCCTCTGCTGGAGCTGGAGAGAGGAAATACATCATCCTAAATGCCCGCCTGTCAGCAGGATATAATAAAACATTAAAAGGCCATGATATCAACCTGTGTTGTCACCGTGACCCTAATCATGGTTGATATCCAGGAAACCGTCTTCTCCTCTGAGTAAAAACTGAATCATTTAGCGTCTGATAAAGCTGGAAAATAGTCTGCGATGCTGAAACTGAGAGGCTTCAGGCTCTGATTGCACCACTGAGACTTCATGTCTGCATGTCAGCAGCACAGACATGGACACGCATGCAGACATCCGTGTGCAGGATGATAAACTCATCTTTTGGACAGGAAAAGACTCTGAACCTGAAGTGATTTAGAGCTGTTTGAAATGTTGGATCTGTGCTGCTGAGAAAAAATATTCAATGGCCTGATGAGTCACATGAGGTTATTTTTCAATTTGCAATTATGAAATTCACTTTCTGTTGAACGAATTTTATAATTTGAAGTTTTTTTTAATTATTATTATTTCTTTAAACAATTGTTTGGTTTTATTTGCAGCTCACAAATTGAAGCATTCATAAAGCGTTCAAAAATTTACAATTTGGTTGAAAGCTGAAGAAATAAAATCTGTTTCTTTATTTCATAGAAACCAAAAATAAATATTTATGTTTCATTTCTTTGTGTGAGAATTTGCCATTTTATAACCTCCACCATTTTCTTTCATATTGGCTACATTTTAAAAGCTTGAAACACATTTTAAATATTTTAATCATGTTTAGTATTTTGTAGCTAAGCGATGGTAAAGCAGGAAAAGACAATATTATGGTATCCAATAACTTTCTGGTTTCATAAATCTGAGCTGAAGGTCAATCCAGACCTGAAAGCTGAAGCCTGTTGTTGGATCAGTGACGTCATTCTGGACCGAAACGGCAGCACTGAATAAATATTATTGAGGGTTAGTCGGTCGGGTGTTACGTGGCTGAATAACATCCACAGAAGTCGCCACCAGGATCTGCAAAATGTGTTAACCAACTAAATATAAACTGTCAAAGTCCTGAAAGAAAAGTTTAATCTGTTTTTATTGTTTCTGTGCTCCCATTTTATATACAGCCAAAACTCACAATGCAAACCAGCATTACATTTAATCTCATTGTCGGATTCAGTAGCAGGACGTTTCGACTTTACCAAACCAATAGAAAGTTGACTGGATAATTAATCTCAAGGACAGAAGAGGAAAAAGAGAGAAAATAAGGCAAATTTTAAATAAGATTTTCTGTTGAAAATAATTGAACAAAGCAATCATGAGATGATAATAAGCAAGAGAACTCTGCAAACATTTTCTTTTATTCACTAACAACCCCCTCCCTCTCTTTTATAAAAGTTACTCAACAACAAACTGACCCTGATAAAACCTGGGTCGATGTTATGAAGACAAAAACAAGTGGTGGCAGTTTATTCTGTATTATAGAGGAACAAAAACCCAGCTGAGGTTCAGCCTTTATGAAGTCTGAACCACCGAGTCATGAACTCAGTGGAGTGATGAGGGAAAGTCTGGTAGCAAAACCTCATGCAGCCTCTCCCAGACATTAAGACGATGTGTTGAGCTCAAACTTTCCTTGAATGAAACTCATTTATTTAAAACGTTTTCTCAGAAAGTACCCTAAAATTTCTAGACGTTAAATTCTGGAAATAAATACGGGAAGATGACTGTGAGCTCAAGAAAGTATTTCTTGCATATTTTGCCAAATCAGCAAAAGTGCATCCTAAATACATTAGATATTGCTTTGTAAGCAGGAACTCTTTGCATTTTGGAAAAATGCCCTATAAGCGCATTTCAGATGTTTCTCAAATATCATTAAAGACATTTAAAGCTTCCCTGATAGACACTTTAAATGCTTGTCATTGCCTGTAAATACAGACAGTCTCCAGAAGTAGCCTGAACATAATCTTGTTATTTCCAGGAAAGTAACCTATAATCTCTGGAGTGTACATGATGTGTTTCAGGGACGGACCCATGAAGTAATTTCTGGAGATTTTCTTAACTTCTTGGAACTTATAAGGTACTTTCCAGGAAAGTGAGGGTTGTGGAACGAATTAGTCCTCAGTCCTAAAATCGGTTTCATTCAAGAAAACTAAGTAGAAAATCTACATTTATTCACAAAGACAAAGTTAAAACCCACAGCTTTTCATCGCACTATACTGATAAAAGAATATTTATGATTTTGCAACAATTGAAAATGGAAAAAGAAGGTTCTATAACAGATGTGGCATCAGATGGAAGATTTTCTTCACAATAACTACCCAGATCAGTTCAATAAAGCGTTATCATCTGGAGTTCATTTACTCTTGTCCTCACAAAAATCCAAACAGGCTATAGTTTTCAAAGTTTAATTCCTGCAGTCTGCATTTCTGCATGGTCTGATGTAGTCAGGATCTGCAGAGCGTTGCTATCATTTCCTCTTCAGATGATCTCCAGAGCTGCCATTTTGGGCTTTTTTTTAAAGCTTCACATGTTGTTTCAAACATTTTTATGAGTCGCTTTTGCATCCAGAGATTTTTATTCACCCAGAAGAACTGAAGCAGCTCCGGTTTTAATCCACCAGGGGGCGGAAAGAGTCTGAGTTTGTGCCCAGTTTGACTGGATGAAGATTATTTTAAGAACTGGCAGCATTTAGGAGCAGATCAGATGTGGCCGTCGGTCAGGATCTGCATGTTGACAGTGAGCAGGTCCAGCTGTTTGACAGTGGAGCTGCAGCTGCAGGGGAAGCTGATCAGGAAGTTCCTGTTGAAAGATGTGAGCCCTCAGATCTCCTCCAAGTGACTGAAGGGGCTGAAGGGTTTATGATGCAGAGTCACCTCTGACTTTAGTTCATCATTTACTGTCCTGCTTAGATTTGCTCTGTTTCATCAACTGTGGTGTTATGGTCTGTAAATGGAGCTTCATGTTTCATCTTCTTTCTTATTAATCACAATTTGAAGCCTAATCGGTGGTCCAGGTTTTGAATAAGTTGATTATTTACTCCTCTGCCAAACTGACCAATAAAAATTGTTTAACCATGGATTTTATCTACTTCAAAACCGTAACATTTGCATCACATTTTAGCACCGATATCGTCCTGTATCTTTTCTTAGTGTCTCAAAACATTTTAATTACATTCCTGTTCATCTTTGGATTATCTCTCAGCTGATATTCTGAAGGTTTTGTTTTCATCGCTTTGAATAAAAGCATTGCAAAATAATAAAGCATCAAAGTGACAGCAAAGACAATCAGCTGTCATAGTTTCTTCAAGAATCAAATGCTGTGCCAAAAATGTACATTTTTCAAAGAATCATGTATTAAATCTTCAACACGGTTTTTATAAAAAATAATCCAAATACATTTAGTACATTTTAGAATGAGGTCTTTGAACGTCTTGTCTTTTTTCCAACATATTTTTTTTCCAACAGAATAAGGCATGGAAATATATACAAAACAAACTACTAAACAGTAAATAAGTGATAAACAAACAGCCTCAGAACTGATTATGAGGTCTTAAGTACAATTTTTTGGGAATTTTGTTCATGCATTTTGCATTTTAAAAAACTTTTTTTTACTACAAAGAGCTAAATTGACTCCATGAGAGAATGTGTTTAGCTTGTCTGTAACCTCTCTTGGATAAAGGAATTGAATTATCTACATATCTATATGTTTTTCTTAGGAGGATAGATTTTAAAATGTCAAGTATTTTTTATCTGCTCATGACAGTTTTGAAGTAGTTTTTTTACCCTGACAGCTACTTAACAGCTTACACATAAAAACATTTGTAGCTTCTTTAACTCTGCAGTGTGTTACATTATAATACAAAGATATAAATTAAGATATTTATATTTAAATTTGACACCACATATATTTTGGCTCTTATCCATAGTTTATAATGAACGATTTGAAGAACTAAAATAATAAATTAAATGGAAAATTAGCTATTCATCTCTCCTCTATTGTTCTGTCCACAATAAAACACAACAGATCCTCACTCAGATGTAACTGCTTTCAACAAAACCCCTACGGACCTCTAGATTTAGCTGAAACAACTTTTCTTTCTCTGACAGCATCACAAGGATTCAAATGTTCAGTGTTTTATAACACTCAAATATTCTGCTCGAAAGAAGAGTTTCTTAATGCCTGTGAATAGGTGTCAAATGTAATGTTTAGGTAAAAGCTAGGCTAAGATGGCGATTCATGTGTTGAGCCGTTTAATTAAAAAATTATATGTCAGAAATTTTAAATATGTAACAGCAGACAGGATTTTATTTGAAATTCTTGTTTACTTCTCTGCTATGAAGAAATCGGGATGCGAGTTCCTTAAACTCTGCCTCTGATTGGCTAATCAAGCCCTTGTGATGACTCCATCTCTCCAGGAACTCCTGCTGTCGAAATACATTTTGAGTGAACGTGACACTTGGCCCATCATCAATTATTTTTAATAGCTGTTCATTTCCAAGTTGGTTCACAATCCAAAGTGCAAAACCACTGAGAGACACAGCAAAGCGGAACCAGAACCTAAACCGAGAGCCTTTAAAAAACTGTCTGCCGGGAAATCAGCTGTTTTCCAGAGATTTCCCAGAGTTTGGACTCTACAACCCGGATGAACCAAAGTCCAAGGCAGCCGCTGACCACAAAGTTGGAGATATCGGTTTCTGTTCCTTCCCTGACATTCTGCTGTGAGAAACCAATCAAAACAAGTAAATGTTTTCTTAACGGCAAACATTTGTTCAACTTATAGATGATATTTTCAACATCAATTTCTTTTTTAAAAAAGAAACCAATGTTTCTTTTTACTACAATGTAAAGTAGTCGGTAGAAATATTGTTGGTCTGTTTGTATCATCTTGTTTATTTATTATTGAATAACATTATTAGGAGAAAGGCTCTAGTGTATTAATTGATACAATTATTGATAGTGTGTAATTCATTTAGTAATTAAAAATAAATCCCAGTCAAAAGGTTACAGAATTTCAGAATTAAGAATTTCCTGTTCCAGACAGAACGTGGCTAAATCAGACCAATTTCGATACTGATTACTTACATAAATTAAAATGTTAACATTATTTCTAAATATTCACATTTTGTATTAAAGAATTTCACAACTAAAACAGAAGCTGAAAATAATTTCACATGCTCTGAATTATGCCCTTATTTAATTTTGCTTAACTTCTGTGGTGATCGTTATTAAGGTTGGATTGTTTCCGTTCTGCAGCTCAGCTCCAGACAGAACCACAACACAGGACGACGTCTTGGACATTAGACTCATGTTAGGATCAGATGACGTGATGATGATAGTTTTTAATTAATAACACATAAGTGGAATTTAGGATAGCGTTAAATGTTCTGAACCTGAAAAGATACTTTTATTTTTAGGCTCTTCCTCTTTTACAGTAGCACAAACACTAAGACTTTAAAAGGTACTCTATATCTTGACTATCAGAAGCAGAAAACCTAAATAAAATATTGATGGTATGAAATATAAATACAGTATATCAAAATCAGCCTTTTGATATTTCTTAACGAGGATTAAAACAATTTAAAGAATACCTCTTGAAGACAAAACAGGAAAAGTCTTGGAAGTAACTTGTACATTTCAGGAAAATGTCCTTTAAGTTCAAAAACGTTTACCTGTAGGTCCTTTATGGATGAAGTGTTGGTAAATCACCATCGGTAATCACAAAACAGATTACATGCTTGACAGAAAATACCTTTTTAGCTTTAATATGTTGAATGGATGTGTGGCCACTTGTTGGATACACAGAAAAAGGATGGAGTGAGCGCTTTTGCCACAAAGATAATCTATGCAGGAAATGTGGGCGAGCTCCTTGGAAGTAAACACAGCAGGGAGGACCGATTTGTTTTCACCCAACAAACACAGTCTTCCCCATGGTAGCACATTTTGCCCCAGGATCACAAAGAAATTATAATCTTGGTCTACAGCCAGACCACAATACAGAGTTTATGTGAAATAAAAGGCTTTCTTGTGTCATTAATTTTCTGTAACAGCCTTGTTTTTCTCGGTGTCTGAGCTAAATGAAGCAGCGTACGTTTGACGCAGCTGCTGTCTAAGTGTTTTATTAACTTCTCTTCCATTCACTACTTGTGTAACATTAACTTAAGGAGGCCTGATCAAACAACATGTTGTTGAAAACAAACTTCCTATACACTTACAGAGTTTGAGTGGTGGACTGCATTACAGCAGCGCAGTAAAATAAAACGGTCTGACTATGTGGAAATATGTGAAACTCGAACAATTTCCACGTGGCTGCCTAATACCATGGTGACAGCTGTTTAGAAAAATGGAGGTGCTGAATACTTCTAAATCCATTTGTAGAGTGTATTAGGTTTGCTAACTTCTGCGCTCATGTAACAGTTCTCCTGAAATCCTCTTCTTCAGAGGATAAATGACCAAATAAACCTTCACTTTGAGAACTCATGAAGACTTTTCTATCACTACCTTTGTTTTGGGTGGCCACTATGTGATACGTTTATGTCTAGGTTTGACATTCGAAGCGTAACATCATCTCTTTTCGGGAACGTTTTGGCTGCATTAAGCTCAGGCCTTTTTTACTTATGTCTTCATGAAATGAATCTAACTTTCATGAGTTGTAAGCCGAAAAAAAGAACATCTAAAAAGAGAAGGCTGCAAAAATTATGATGTATGTCGTTTACATTTTACAGTCGAGAGGTTGATGATGTGATGATCGATGGAACAAATCGATTTCTAAGAGCCAGGAGTAGAAGCGGTTTTGGCGAAGCTGACCGGCAGACCAACAGATACAGAACTCCTTAGGACTTGTTGAATTTGGCTTTGGTGACCAGAAGCTCAAAGCCAAAAGAACTGAATCTTTTTAACCTGAAACCATGGACAAAATTATTAAAACTGACTTGAGAAATGTCAAAAGGCCCTGAATGATTCAGATCATATAGATCCAACTGTATCCTTCAATCTCTGTTTTCTGTTAACAATCCTGGGATATTTCCCTGATTTCACAAGACTGAGCCATCACCTTCATCAGGCCGTTTGTCTTGTTGTTGCGTGTGAAGAAACAGCTATTATCAGATAAGTAGACAGAAGAGACATTTGTGTAATTCAGCAGATGATGTATCTGCTGCGTCCTCTGGGGAGCGCCGTTCCGTTGTTGATACAGCCTTTAATTTAGATGGATCCTCTGGGTAAATACGGAGCAGTTTGTTGGAAGAACACAACCTTCAAATCACTTGATCATTAATCCACACATTGTTTTATTTAGTCCTGGCTCTCAGCAGCTTGCAGACAGACTGAGGGGAGGCTGAGGGGGGTTGTGCACTCTGGGTTCAGAAACAAGAGATCTACTGTGAGGTTCTGCTGCAGGGGGAAGAGGTGCCAGCAGGCTGCAGGATTCAGGTGCGGCAGATCGGTGCTCAGCTCGGTGCAAATCCCCCGGGAACGAAGCTTTTCAGCAGAACGAGGGACAAACATTGCTCCCTGTCGTCCATCCCGAGAGTCAGTGACACAGTCACACCAGAACTGACCCACAAAGCAGGTCTTTCCTCAGGGTAAAAACCAAATGGGGGAATAAACAGCCTGACAGGACATTGGTCACTTTGTGTTTTTACTTAAAGTCAGAGATACTTTTCAACTTTAAAAATTGTCCTGTTGGCTTAAACAAAGTAAAGGTTTCTGTGCGCATGAAGAATAATTCTCTCGATGCAGATTTGAAGATGTGCGACCTCTAGTGTTAACAGAAACAACTGCACAGAAATACAGGAATGTGTTAATAATGTAATGAGTTATCATCAGAAACATTTATTGCATGAAAAAAAATATTTTAGATTAGATTTATTTTTAATACACATTAGATAAGGTATTAATTTTTCTGCATATTAAGTGAAACATTTTTAAATTAGTTTTTCCTTCCTATCCTCCTAAAATTAATGTATTTTAAGAAACACAGCAGAATAAAAATAGAAATTGCATTAAAAACTTAATTTACTAACTACATCAGCACCAACAAGTAAATAAAATGATCAGTGATCAATGAAAATATCACTAATAAAAAAAGTTTATTAAAGATTCATTGTAAAACAAAAACAAGAAATCCCCCATTTACTAATTTTTACTTTTATCATAACTATAAAAGTAGAAAGCACGCTTTTTAAAATCAAAACTAAGAATAAAGAATAAAATCAATTAAATTAATGAAGCAATAAATGTCCTGTCCATCTAAAATACAACTAAAAGTAATTATTTAGCAAGTGACTATCAAAGAAAAGAGAAAATGTCTTCACTAAATGACAGAATTCAAGCCAAATATGAAATAAACGTATAAATAAATAAAAGTTACTGTTCTGTTTTTATACATTTTCTTAATATTTTGCATGTTTTTTAACAGCTTTACTTTTACCTACATTGTTTTTGTTCCAACACATCAGCAGGTCACCTCGTTTTCCTCATCCATCTCTTTCTCTCAAGTCCTCGTAACCACAACTGGGCTCCAGTGGCTCCCAGTGGCCCCTGGGTCCCCTCTGTGGCCCCAGCCTCACCCCGCAGCAATAATGAGCGGCCAGACTTTCATCCCAGCTCACGCTTGGCCAGTTCTCCATCAGCAGCCGGGAGAGAAACCACAGTGACCTCTGGCAGCGGCGCACAACGCCTCAGCTGCCATAATTCATCCAGATTATTCATATTTAGTTTAGTTAAACTCCCCCAACAGTAACACAGCCCCACTCCCACACACACCAACACCTCCAGCAGCTCAGGATGAGGAGCAGCACCATGGAAACCTCAGATTAACTTCAGTCAGACGAGGTGATTTACAGAGTTTCAGTCAATCTGACCTGAAACAAAATAAGTAAACTGCAGATAAATGTAAAGATCAAGGTCATTTCTACACAAACTCTATACTTCTACACTGCAGTGCTCACTGCACACTGAATGCATGGATATATTTACCTCAACTGCAAGTATAACATTCTTCTATGATTTAAATTGATAACATCACGCAAAGTCAAAACGAACACCAATAAAAAAACGTTCTTGAAACTGGAGAAAAAACTTCACTCACATCATGGCTGCCCTTCTGCTTAAAGGCTTATTTTTTAACTGAACTTTATTATTCCATCACTATAAGAGTTTAAGTCAGTGTCAACCGGGAACATAAATGTGATTCTCTTTATATATTTTAAATTATTTATGTACATCTAAGCTGTTCCTTAGAATATGATGAAATGCAAAAGGAAAATTGATCTGCGTTTACCCTGAAAATTATTTCATGCAAATAGCCCAAGGAGGCCGAATAGGCACATCTCTTTATAGTGTATGATATTCTGCGTAATTCTCTATAATGCTTGTCCAGGGTGGAGTCTCCCTCTCACCCACCTGTCTTACCTGTGACCCAGAAAGGTCAACCAGATATTAATATTGGAGGGATATTGTTTTTTTTTCCCCTTTTTTTATGGAACATTTTTTTGCTCTTCTCTTTCTTGTAAATAAATATTTTTATTAGAAATTACTATGCATTTAATGTAATATAATACAATGCAATATAATATAATATAATATAATATAATGTAATGTAATCTAATATAATATAAAAGATGACATTGAAGAGATTCTGGTTTTTGAAAACATTCACGATTCTAAACTAATTCTCAAATTCCATCTTTTAAAACACATTTTTAACATATTTCAAAAAATCTGAGTAGATCACAGATTTTTAATTCCTGATCTGGGCAGATTCTTCAGCCTGAATATATTCCCAACTAAAAAGCTGGTATCAAACGGCTTCTACTCTGCACAGTTTCACAACCTTGGTAATATTCCCAGCAGATTCTTGAACAGATTCTCACCTCTGAACTGATTCCCTCAGCTGGGACCAAACATCCTGAACAGATTCTTCACTCTGTTTAGAGTTATCTTCATGAACAGCTTTCCAGTCATTCTGACTTGTTGTCAGACATGCGGAAACATTCAGAATGAAAAACAGACCACAGTAGCAGAGCTACAGTTATTTACTCACTTTTGTTTACCACTGAATGAAAGAATTTTCACTGTAAAATCTCAGTACTCTTACGTTTTGGCCTTTTTGACAACGATATCTCAAACCTCATTGTCGTTTCATTATCGTTTTGAGGTGAGATTTAAACACTAGACTGATTACTTTGAGTTTTCAGCTGAATATCTGCTATCCCTGGGATAGTAATTTGGAAAAGTGGCATAAAATATTTCTGGAATGAAGTAAAGTGTCTGTAAAAGGAAGTATTTCTTTATCCATAATTTCAAATCTATTAATTTAAAACATCTAATCCATTGTTTATCTTTTTGTAGATTTTATTTCAAATTTATTGTGATGACCTAAATGAAAACAGAAGACAATACTTTATACCCAATCAAATAAGTTAGATTTATACTAATTAGAAGATAATAATTGTGGGTCAATTAGTGGTGAAACAAAGAAGAAAAACAAGCATTTTCCCATTCTGCAATATTCCAAAATTCCTGGGATATTTCCGATCTTAAAGTCTTCTGAGCACTTTGATGGAACCAGCTTGAATTGGCTCCTGTTTAAACAGGGAGAGAGAAGAAAAAAAACAGTTAATCCAATAAATGTGTGTGGATGTGAAGTCTGAGCTGAGCTGACAGGCAGCCGCCACATGTTGGCGCTCCTCCGCTCCGTGTTTGGACCTGCTTTTATGTGCTTCAGAGGTTCCCCTCCAGCCCCAAAGTGGCCCCAGGATTTGGCTCTTTGGAAAGATCCCGGGGCCAGGAAGACAGTCACGGACGCAACAAAAACAAACTGCAAACCGCCATCACGCCGCTGAAGTATGGTAATAACACAGAGGGAACGTTTACATTATGTGGAAATATGCGTTATTTGTCTTTTCCCTGGTTTGTGAGTGGCTGAGGCGGCCATGATGAAGGAGGCCCTTCTCTGAGCTGCTTCGGCCTGCGGACCACAGGCCAGCCAACACCCCTGTCTATCTTTAGAGCAGGGAATCCACCCAGGAGCTGTCAGTTCAGCCGCCAAAATCCTCGACGGCTAAAGTTCTGCAGACCCCAAACCCTCTCCGACATGTGCAGGAATGTGCTGGAAAAGAAGGAAGTTAATCAGGCGTCCGCATCATCAGATGAGCTTACGTAAGACAGAAACAAGAATCCAGTTGTTTTTTTTTTTTCAGGACATAGCCACAAGGAGTCGAGATTTATCTGCTCTGAAAGTTAACTCAGTACCTAATTTTTCTTGGACTCCACCTCTGTTTTTCCAAGTGCTGGGAACTGTGTATGAAAAGGTCAAAGAAATAATGGTTTAAAAAAAAAAAGAAACAAAAAAAAACGAGCCGCATTAAATTTGTGAAATAGAAAATTACTGCTGCTGGAGCAAAAGATTGATGAGTGCGGCTGCTAGCTTTGCAGCCAAGCACTTAATAAATCATATGAGGAATTATTAGGGACGGTGTTTTTTTAATGGTTTGTGTTGGGTCCAGATCTCAGAGAGCGAACTCACACTGTGGTTCCCTGAAGCTGCTGCTGCTGCTGCTGCAGACGCCCGGCTTTTTCTGCACGAATGACCAGCAGAGGGCGAGTGGAGAAAACAGTTGACACAGAGAACTGTCTCAATTACTGATTAGATTTTAGAGCATGTTTGTAGTTTCATAGGGACTTGAACTAATCATTTAGTGATGATTATCTGATGATGGCAGGAGAATGTCTGCATCCAGTGAAAATAACTTCTTGGTCACATTCCTAGAATTGATGGGAGATTTTCCCACAATGTGCAGGTTTCTTTCTCACAGGTTACCTTCTACGAACTTGTAGGTCAAAAATGTATCTTGCTGAAACTTAAATATGTCTGGCTCTTGGTTGCTGAAACCCACAGATTACTTTCTTGGAATTTATAGGATATTCTCCTGGAAATTAAAACTGAATATTTAGTACCTTCTGGAACTTAACAGTTGCTTCTTTGTAGCTCACAGAATGCTTTCTCAGAACTTGCAGGTTTTTCTCAAGAGTCGATGAGAACGTTCATGTGGCTTACATATTAAATTCCACATATTTATAGAATATTTTCTCTGGATTTCAAAGATAATTTCCTTGAAAGTGTTTTCCTTTAAGTTTTATGCTAGTTTTTTTTCTTAGAGTTTTTGGGAAAACAAATTTCCCCCACATTTTTACCATTTCTGATCCAGAACATGCAGGTTTCCTTCCTATAAAGTCAAGATTACCAATGTGGCTTACGGGTTGCTCTCTTGAAGCTTACAGGTTATTTTCCTATAATCTTTTGCAAAATAATTTCTCAGACACTAAAGACACCTGTTATAAATCATGTTACTTTCATGTCCCCTAAAGTTTATTTTCCTGACAGTTTAAGTTGATTTTAGACACCTTATGGATCCTACTTATTAATAAATGGCTTTATTTTCCCCGAAACCTAAATTATACTTTGCCATGCAGGTAAGTTTCTCACAACTCAAAACCTACAGATTACCATCTTCTTACTTAAAGGTTACTTTCATGAATTATTTTTTGCTAAATTTAAAGTGTAATTTTTGAATTTATAGTTTACCTTCTTAGAATAAATTTAGGTGTTTAATGGCAATTAAGGCTTATATTTCCTAATACTTTAACCTGTCTTTCTGAAACTAACCGATTACTTGCATTAGATGAGATTAAAGTTAACTTTTTTGTACCTTCTAGAATTTAGTAGCATTTTCCTGGAATTTGTATGGTACTTTCCCAGAACCTTCTGGTTGCTTTCTTGGTACAGTTAAGTTATATTTGTCTTTGAACTTCTTTTCACTCTGGATCTAAACACATGTAGTTTCTGGAATTCACTTGATGTTAGTTTTTTTTAATCTTCTGCAAAAGCTTTGGGCTCTAACAAGGAGAAAACATTTCTGATCAGGTTTAAAAAAAGTATTTCCCTTTTTTGTCTTCTCTGAGCTTCTTATAGGAGTTGATTGAGTTTTGCCAGGCAAGAATGTACCAACAGGAAATGTTTATAAACTTCCACATTTGGTGCCCTCCTTGGGGTAAAACGCATTCCGACTGTCACAACGTTACAGACCCCAAAGCCCGAAGATATTGTACCAGTTTCCTGTGTTTTTGTTTAACACTTCTGTCTCCTCACATCAAGATTTCTGTTTCTCTGTGCTGTTCTGGTCGACTTCAACAGAGTTTATGGTTTTAGTTTCTGGTTAACCGATACAACAATCTCCCCTTGAACTCGGCTGAGTGTTTGTCTGCATGTGAAGCATTAAAAAAGGAGCTGGTGCAGGATGTCATGGCAAATGTTATAGAAATTGCATTTCTGGAGCAAATTCAATTGCAGCAAAAGTTTACAAAGCTGATTGGCCTTTAATTGCAGCTCTTATGAAAGCACCAACACAATAGCGTATAAATGGGAACAGGATGAATGGCAACTAAACGCGGAGTGGCGGTAGAAGTGATCTGTGTGGGTGTAAAAGGCCAATCAACTGAAACCCACAGAGTCGATGCGAATCCTCAGAGGTTTTCCAGTGTTTACAGTCTGCAAGCTGTGAATGAAAAGAAAAAGCTCCGCAGATTCACCTGTCAAAATTTAATTCAGAAAACAGAGGATTGTGCAGCGTGCGTGTTTGTGTAGTTTTCCCAACAATACTTCCTGATTTTGGTTCAAGAGTTACGTGGAAACTTCAGCATTGATATAATTTGCATCCACATTTAATCATACATTGTGGATATTGTACAAAATCTACCAAAAAAAAAAATTTTGCGTTGCAGTGCTTGGCTTGAAGTGAGAGCACAAACTCAAAAAGAAACTTTGAATCAAGTGATATA
>CAEGAF010094278.1:0-10822 GCA_903067075.1 Micropoecilia bifurca | reverse complement strand
TCTTACTACAACCTCTTAGGGGAAGATGACATGCTGGTTCATACTTTACACTGGAGGACCAGGAAAGAACTGAAGCAAAAGAATAACGCAATATTTCACCAGATTATATTTATAGTTTTCAACACAGAGTTGATTGTGCTGATTGGGAATTGTGTCAAAGCAAGACTGTGGATGTAATGGCGCATTATTTGTCAGAGACTCTCCCAAATCTCTGTTTTCCCCATGTAGCAACACAAAACATACAAACACAAAACCAACAGAATTTGCTCATAGCCCTATACTTTGTTTGGAGTTTCTATAAATAATTGTTTTAGAGATATTGAACAGGGTTTTCATGTGAATGAAGGTCAACACACATTAAAATGTATTTATTTTTGCAGGTATCTGACTGCGTGTGGATTAGACCTGAGATATTCATTGTTTTTGTGTCTGATCAGCCATTTCTCCCTTTTTTTGGACATGTTTATTCCAATGAAAAACTCTTTTCAGTTTCCCTCCATGTCAGCGCACAACAAGCTGCTTGGACTTCATGGACATGTCCTCCTGAACATACTGCTTTTATTTTAATTGAACAACGTCTTACTACAACCTCTTAGGGGAAGATGACATGCTGGTTCATACTTTACACTGGAGGACCAGGAAAGAACTGAAGCAAAAGAATAACGCAATATTTCACCAGATTATATTTATAGTTTTTTAATCCTTGTCTCTGAGCAATGCAGTCAGTGCATAAACAGCAGATCTGTATTACTGTTCCTTAAAACAAGATTTGTTGTCGAAATGATATGTTGACATGAAATGTCTAAAGAATTTAACTTACCATTTGATTTTTCTTCTTTTTCTTTTTTATTGCTCTAAAGAAACCCTGCTTCTCCTTCTCTTTGGATGGCTCGGATGCATTCAGGACCACAGTATCTGGGCCAGTCCTGAAAATAAAATAAAGAGCACAGAGGTTGAATCCCAACTGAGATGAAAAAGAAAGAAAAAACAAGCAAAGGAAATCTAATAACTTGTGCTAAAGCTGCCATGTAATTTGGGGAGAATTTAACTGAATATAGCAGCAACGTCATTAGAAATGGTAAATGAATTTGTCTTTCTTCAGGGAAGAAAGACTCCAGGTACCAGGGGTCGAAGGCAGGCTGGCGCTTGGAGTGATTTGTCAAACTGCTGCCGTCCCCAGACAAGCCGGAGTCTCGGCCCGGACCCCTGCTGTCGTGGAAAGAGTTGTCTGGCCGGGGAGATGGCACTGTTTGGCAAACAAATGACGGAAAGCAGAATAAAAGGATGCAAAATGCAACATTTTTCATTTCACCACTTAAATCTTTTTTGTTATATATTAAAGATGCATAAAAAAATGCAAATAAATAATACAATCCATTTTTGAATAGGAAAATAAAAAGATTTGTTGTCTAAAATGTGGTGGCAGCATTTCTTTTGTGAATGTTTGGTCATTTATAGCAAAGCATGCATCTGCAGCAAAAAAAATTAAATATTTTAATATCAACATGTGAGAAGCTCAGACCTTCCTGCTAGACTTAACTTCAATATAATGTATTACCGATGTCTGTTAATAATTTTTTGGAGTAACCGATAAATAACTGGATACCATCAGATGCTTCATAGGAGATTTTTTTTAAAAGAATTTGAACCAGGTGAAGTTAAACTAGGTCACTTGAGGAGTTTGGGTTAAATGCATTTACAGCAGTGCAACACTTTGGGGAAAAAAAGAAAAAAAGAAGTATTATGGGTTAATGAATGAATGTTAATGACCCTGTGTTGATATTCCTATTTATTCCTAATAACTGCACAGAATTTTCTGTTATACTTTTGCATAGTATATTATGACTATTACTATTATTATTATTAATCAAGTTAGTTTTTTTCAGAGCTTCAACCTCACAGCAGACGTCCCTTCAGACTAGCCAGCAGCAATTAGCAAAAATCTGGCGGAACTGCTTAGTTCATTTGCTGACTAAAAACCCAGCTGTTCAGAATTGCTTTTGAAACTTAATCAGTGAAACATTAACTGATGTGTTTCAGTTGTTGACTGTGCTCTATGACTTTGTATCATTGTGTTTTTATGATACAAAGTCCTTTGAAAAGCCTTGTTACTGAAAAGTACTACACAAATAAAATCTGATTTGATTTTGATTTGATTATACGAGCTAACTCAATGAAATGCTGGTTAAAATGTTAACAGAGGAGCCATGTTGTGATGACTTCCTGAAGGCGGAGTTTGAGAAAGAGCAGGAGCTTCTTAAAGAGACAGTGGCCCAATTTCAAGATGTTAAATTACAAAGTCAAATGTATTTTAGTCATATTTGATATGTACAGGATTATTTTTAACAGCTGAAGTTAACACTTGCTTGTTGCTCGATTATGCTACAAAATGACTCAAAGTGCCCGGAAATATGAACTACTGCCCCTTCATTAAACTTCCCTAAATAAATGTCCAGGGGGTCCAGATCTAAAAAGCCATGTTTGCCTCCACGGTGCAGCAGTGATAAACAAACCTCTGTAGAAGCTGCCCACCCTCCTGGGCATGGATTCACTGTAGATGTTGCGATTCTCCTTGGAGGAGCCTCCGTCTTCTGCTTGCTGCTCATGATACAGGCCAACCTGAGTTGACAGCAGAAACACTAATCACACAAAACCTACCGCCGAGCAAAGCGTCTCATCAGAAAAAAAAAATATTAAAAAAACACTTTTATTGGAAAAGAATGTGGGGGAGTTTTTACCTACAATCACTGATAATAATAAAACAGCTGCAGTGACGAACTTGACTGTGCTACCATAAGGAGTCACATTAGATGGAAGCAAAGCACACAGAGAAAAATAAAGAGGCATCTGATGCAGAGAGAGAGAGATGGAGAAAGAGAGACAGAGAGCAGTTCATGACAGCAGCATCCACCCACATCCGCTCTCTCGGAAGCCTGGATGTGGGTGGGGAATGGTGGGTGCAAAGCAGAATGTCGGACCTCGCTTTTTTGCCGCTGTGTGTGAAAAGATGCAGTGTTGTCCCTGGTGGAATCCCTTATTGGGGGTCTGCTGTGGGGAACTTCAGTGGGTGCCTGCTCGCTCTGTCAATGGAGACACGGCGAAGCATGAAGACGAGCTCAGCATCACAGCACATGCAAATACACACAAGCGCAAAAGCCGTTTATGCCATTTGTGTATGTAAGCACACGGATCGGATGATTCATCCTACATCCTAACAAGAACATGTTTTATTTTATTTTTTTTAGTTGTTTTGCTGCTTTTTCTGTCTATGCAATTAAGTAGGTCACCAGATCCAGCTTCACTTCTAAGGACAAATCCCAACTTTTGTTGAATGCAGCTAAGGCTGTCGCAATAATCAATTAATCAATTAATCACATGATAAATTAAAATGAGCTTGATCTTTCCATTCAGATGATTTCATTATTTTTCTTGAAGGGGAATGTTGTTTTCAGACTTCATCATACATTTTATTTATGGTTTCGGTTGTGTGTGGTTTTACTTTTTACTTATTTTTTTATTTTTGATGGTTGTGTTTTATTTTTTTACATGTAAAATATCTTCTAATTCCAGTGTAAATTGTGGAAAATTTAAGTTTACAGCTCTTTCTGAAGCAATCTTGCATTATCATGCCATTATCAATTATTTTGCCGTTTTTATCCCTGTATTTATTATTGTGATTTAACATCAACCACCTGGCTATAATCTCAGGTATTTACATGTAAATGTTCATTAATATGTATTGTCCCAGTTTTAAAAAGAAACTTGAACGTGAACTTAAATCTGCATTATGCAACTTTTATAAACATGCTTTTTATATTTTTGTCATGAGACAGATAATCTATGAAAAAATTCCAGCTCCTCCGCCTTCTCCCAGTGACGCGAGAAGGATTGACCTCGGGTCTTAGCGAGGTCAATCATGGCTGTGTGTATGCTATCTCATTTTATACCATCACAACAAAGTGACGGTTTAAGCAAACATGTAAACAACATATGTTTTGTAAGAGTTACATAGTGCAGCTTTAAATGCTCTAAAAACAACAACAAAAAAAGATTCACATATCGCAACAATTGCCAGGACAATTTATCATTAGTTATTGTGACAGGCCTGTGTGCTGCAATGCTGCAGGAAGAAATCCTGTGCTGCATTGCTGGACACACAGAAGACTGAGGCAGAGTTATCCAACGCAATCTGGTGTAGGCGTGCAATATGACAGGACTCTGTGGGTGTGGGCTTTCCTTAGATCAAGAGAGGTCCGCTGTGGGCTGATCACTGACCCTGCTCATGTCGTCCTCCCTGGAGGAGCTCCCGGAGTGGCGCGGCAACGTGCGGTGCTGAAGCTGGGGCGACAGGAGCTGGAGGCTGCTGGCTCTGGTGGGGATTCCCTGGCCGACCAGCAGGCCCTCGTCTCCGCCGTGTGTCCTCTGGTGATCCCGCCGCACGTACATGGAGTGGCGGTGCGGCCGCTGCTGCGAGGAGAAAGGGCTGGTGTAGCCCTGACCGTATGACAGAGGGTCGCGCGGCGCAGACAGAGAATGGCCGTGGCTCCTCTCATTGCTGCCGTCTCCTGGGTCCAGGGAATCGGGCGACTTTGCCTCCTCCGAGGCCTTGTGGCGGGTGGACGAGCGCCTGTACGAGGAGTCCAGCGTGTTGCTCTCTCTCTCCGAGCGCATGCCCCCTCGGCCGGTCGTGCCTGGCCCGAGCCGCTCCAATCTGCGGGACGCCGGGCTGCTTGGAGCCGTCAGGTCGAGGCAGCTGGACGGGAAGTAGCGCGACGTGGGCTCGTCGGCGTACAGGTGCACGTCGTTTAGGTTTCCCACCGACTTGGCGTCGCTCAGCGTGCCGTAGCTCTTGGACAGGTTCAGGTAGCCGAACTTGGAGGAGGAGGGCGCAGAACCGTGGGAGTCCATGTAATTGTGTCGGCTGTGTTTGTCCCCCGACTGCAGCGTGTTGGTCTTGCCTTCCACAAAGGAGTGGCGGTTCTGCTGTGAGCGGAAGTTGGATTTGAGGTACTTGGCTCCGGGTCCGTCCAGCACTTTGGAGCCCAGGCTGATCTCGAAGTCGCCTTTGCCCTTGGCCTCGCCGGGGCTGAGCAGGTGAGGCAGGTTGCTGCTGGCCAGGTCCATGCTGTAAGCGGTGGAGTGGTTGAAGATCTGCGGCTGGTAGTTCTTGGGATGCAGGGTGGGGCTGAGGTTGATGGCCGCCGACATGTTGCCGTTGAGGAAGCCATCGTTGCCCGGGAGGATGTCGTCCTGTCGGGGTAAGCTAGAGCACTCCCTGCTGCTGGACCGGTGGCTTCCTGAGCTCTTCCCGCCGTGGCTCCTGGGTGAAAGGACACCGTTAGCATCTAGAGTTAACAACTCAACCAATAAGCTGAAGAGTCGTTGGTGCATTGGCAAACACCGACTGAAATGTTTGCATTTTTGATCTAGAAAAAAATATCAAACCTCTGACTCTTACAATTCAGGCCTGTAAAGGAATTCAAACGGGTTTTCAAAATGTTGAAAATATTTAGTCCAAATTCCAGACCAAACTCCAAGTCATAATTTTTGGCAAGGTATTTCTATTCAGATGGTCTACGTCCCAACTGCATGATCTTAAGACAATTTACAAAAGAGAAAAAAATAAAAACCCACAGAGGTTTTACAAAATAGTTAGTCATTTCAGTTTGGGACTAAGTGTCACAACAAACTATTCCTAAAATGCTTCCTATGGATGAACAAAGCTAAAATGTGATGTGGCGCTGACTCCTATAAGTACTGTTAGCTCTTAGCTGACCGTGATTTCTACAGAACTACAAAGAGAATAGCAGCTAAAGCTGCAGTATGTAACTTTTATTTTAAATATATATTTTTACATATCTGTTAAAACTGTCAATTTGTCATGACATGACACGAGATTGACTGACAGCGCTAAGACCCTCCTCCTGCCTCTGATTGGCCTTTCTGACCGGGAGTGGTGCATTTCTGCAGATGACTGTAGAACCACTAGAAGGAGTTTGGAGGAACTCGATTTTTTTCCACAGATTATCTGTCTTATATTAAACCATCACAACATAGTGATAGACAGTCTTATCAAATATGTAAAAAAAATAAAAAGTTACATATTGCAGCTCTAAAACAGCTGAACACCCGGGAGATGTTGACACGCCTGAACCAGCTCCGGCGCTCGCCGCTGACCTGCTGGGGGTGGTGTTGTCGCCGTGGTGAGGCTTCCTCTTGGCCGAGCGTACAGGTGTGGGCGTGGGCGGGCCGGGCCGGTCCACCAGCCGCAGCGTCTGGAAGGCGTGATGGTTCAGGCACTGCTCTGTGAGGAAGCGCTCCGTCGGGTTGAGCAGGAGCAGGTTCTGATGCGGGACAGAGGAGTGGGGGGGGGAAGCTATGAGTCCTCAGAACACACACACCGCACATCAAGACCTCACAAACAAGCTGGAACATCCAGTCATGCCTTTTTATGAGTCATCTTCATTATCATGAAAGTCAGGCTGCTACTGCACATAATTGTGTTTTACAGTCACTGAACAGGCAAAACATTGACATAAGACATGATTTATGACACCTTTTTTCTCTCTCTCTTTCTCTTATCGGCATGTTTAATAACCTATCCTTGTAGCTTTTAATAAAAGACATGGACTTGAGGACGGTTCGTGAACTCGCCTCGTCCTGCTTGTACGTAACTAAAACTCATTTTGGCAGCAACGTCTCTCGCTTCTCCAAAAAGACTGACAGAGAACGAAACTCTCTTTGGTAACGTGGCGGCAGGAATCGACGAAAAGTTTTACAAAATAAATGTTTGACCGCAACTCTGAAGGCTGATTATTAACGAGGGTGACGTCTGTGTCCTCTGTGAAGTCGGTCCCGGGGTGACATCGTGTTAGCAGTGAGTCATTTATCTGCTGAAAAAAAAAAAAAGAAACACCCGGGTGCAAAAAAGCGCAGCCCACATTCTTGACACGGAGCTCCTGTTTACAGTGCAGCCGCAGCAATAACAGCAGGGCTCAGGACCAAGATATGAACCGAGGGAGGCCGGAGCGGCGTGGAGGCATCCTGCAGTCACAACGTAAACACCAGCGCGAGGATCGAGTTATTAGGAAAACCAGACTTTGATGAAATTTTGGATTTTCTTTTTGTCCTTCTGCTTCTTTTTCTTTTTTTTCAATGTTACTATAAGGAGGGATTGACTGGAACTGGCAAAGAGGTGAAAGCAAGAAGCTAAAAATAAATCTACCAGCTCAGCAAGGCAGAATTGATCTTTGCCAGCCCTTTTCTTCTTACCTTCAGCAGATCGAGCAGGCCTCCGCCGATGATCCCCAGGTACCTTCGCTCCAAAGTTTGGGGGTGGTTTACAGCAGGAAACTAAAATACAGTATTTTCAAGAATGTTATTTGAGACCACTGACTGAATAGACCCCACAATTTGTTTTTCCAAGCAAAACACCATGGACTAGACATAAGACAAACCAAATATCTAACCAAGGATCTTAATACTTTGGTGAATTTTTCTCCTTTCTGGACATCTAGGAACACATGAGTTTATTTTTAAAAAACACAATAAAACTGACCTCGCACACAAACAGATGCACAGATTTCACACTCTGACCAAGACAAAAGAACAGTCACTGTTCTTTTGCCTTTCTAAAAATATCTCAGTGCATACATGTGAGCCCTTGAAGGAGTAAACTCCGACTGGTGGTGATATTCCTCTGAAAATGTAAACAAACAGTCTGGAAAAGGTGTGCTATATTTTATTTCTAACAGCTAAATAAGTATCCACAGTAAAAAACTCTTCACTCTACTAATAACCTTAAAGTAGTTAGCTTTCATGCTTCCTTGTTTATTTTCTTAATTTCATTGTTAAAATATGTTAGTGTGATTAATAAGGCAATTAATTGTTGGTTATAATTGACCAACCATTCAATTTACAACAGACAAATTAACAATGTAACTCAGACAATAAATACATTTCCATAATATATTCCTCCCATTCATCTATGGGATGTATGCAATTTAGACTCCATGACAGAGTTGATTTTTAAATGCACCTTAAACAGATTTTTAAGAATAATAAAAACAACGAATGTCATTTGTTGAGACTGATTTGAATTTTAATAGAAAATATATTTAATTGGTTTTTAGTTGTTGTCTTTAATTAGTCACAGTTTGTGAGGCATTATTCCACGTTTGGGCAGTCTGGCAGGAAAATGTTTATGTAAACACCTCTTTGTGTTTTTGTGCTGTTTTGGCCACGTTTACCGTATGTTTCTAGTAATTGTGTCACCTGTGGCCACATTTGAATAAAACAAAAAAACAACTATTTCCTTGCCCCTTAAAGATTTTTAAAGTTTGTAACGGCGATGTAAACACGACTTTCAAGTGGATGTTGTTGGGATTTCACATGATAGGACAGTAGAAACATAACCAGGAAGTGGAAGAAAAATGTCCCTGATGCTTTTACTGTAATGACAGATGCAAATATTTTAGTCTCTACCAGCATTATTACTTCTTATTGAAATAAATAAATGTCCACATTCACAAAGCTGTTGCAGTACTGAAGAGCTCTTGTAGTGACAGTCTGCTGCATCCGAGGCACCCAGAGGAGAATAATCGTAAGTCATTCCTCTCAGTGGATGGTAGCTTTTATCACCATCATTGCTCCCAACAAAATCAATAAGTTTTAACACGGGTTTTTCATTTCTCATGCATTTTTTTATGCAAAAATATGCAATATTTTGTAAAAGAATTTTAGGTAATCTTACTAAGTTGCACATTTCTTTGAAGAATGCAAACTAAATTTCTTTCAACTCTGAAGAATCTGAATGAATGACCTATAATAACATTTAATTTTCCTTTGGGATTAATAAAGTATTTTTGAATTTGAATTTTAAACAAACCACTCTATTTTTAATGGCTGCACAGCGCTGTTTTTCTTATGTTGTAAATTTGCCATTACTGTGCAGTCACTCTAATTTTCAGTTTTTATATGTGTATATGTTCTTTTACTTTTATGTGAATCTGCATGTCTGTGTCCATCTTTCTCTTGCTACTGATACATCTGTATTTCCTCACTGTGGGACAATATGGAATATGTCGCAAACATGTATAAGTTTCCTTCCACTCTGTATTTGTCTAAAATAAAAACAAACAAAAGAACGAATGAAGTCTACGATCTTAATGCGACAAAATGTAATATATATATACATCTATATTAAACTCCCTGAAGTCTGGGGCTCTAAAATGGCAAAATGAAAAAAGGTTAAGTGGGCTGGTTTTCCTGCTAAGCTAACAAGCGGTGGAGTTATTCCCAATCACTGTAAACCTTCTTTGTGTACATTTTACAGGCATGTAATGGAAGCCAGTGGATGCTGCTTTAAGCGATGCTTTAAACGTTTTTTAAACACCACAGAAGACGTCATGACTGTGAGTGCTTCTCACATCCACAAGCTGCTCTTTTCAAATCACACGTCTGAAAGCAGCAGTAGACGGTCAGCACAACACAACATCCATCAAAAATCCTGTGTTTCTGACTTTTTTTTGTTGTTTTTTAAATTATCATTTTACAAACACTGAATGTTTGAATCAAAAGCAGTTCCCCTTTTTGTTTTTCTTTTGCATTCTTAATTTCCTTGTGTTGTTAAGATAATTGCAGGAGATGGGCTTAAAAGCAAATGTTCACCGATGAGTTAGGCTTATAGACTAAATGAGTGGGCGCACATTTAGACGACAAATGCGCACAGAAATCTGGTGGAGGGTGAGATTTTTTTTTCTCTCAGTTTAGCAAGTACTACAATTTCTGGATCTCGATGTCAAACACAAACACGTCTTATTGGAGAGTATGACCTGATTTTAACACTAAATTCGGGATCAACATGACAAAAATGTTTTTGCAAGAATCAAAGGAGACTTGTTATACAAAAGGCACATTTTGCATGTTTTTATACTTCCATTTGGGTTTCTACTGCTTCTAAAAACAATCTAAGTGCTTAAAACTCCCAAAACACCCACCCATTTTGGCAATAAGTTAATGATTAATGGTTAATGGTTAATGGGGAAGACCAGACCGTTACCTAGCAACACAAATGGTGCTAGAGCACGTATGGCGAGTTGCATTTTTGTTAGTTGTGCAGGAGGCGCCACTTCTGCTTTTCAAGGATGCACAGTTGTGTGTTGTGCATCTTTGTGAAGCCATCTTTAAGTGCGAGTGTAAACTTTGAGTTGGGGGAACATGACCAGCAGCAGCCAGTTTGTATTTAAAGTGACAGAGCTCTAAAACAGCTCATTCAGCTCGTTCAAAATAGGCAGAACTGTGCAAATTGAAGTCTCGTTATCTAATATATCAAAAAAAAAATTATGAACACGTTTTATCTTAATTTGTTCATGGAAGCCTTTGAAGTAATTTATAGATTTTTTTTTCAAGAAAAACATCACTTTTCAAGAGGATCAGTTTGAAAGCTATTCAAAATGTCTCCGGCTGTAGCCAGAGAAGGGAAGAAGGAAAGGACAACAGAGGTTTGATGAGCCGCCGTCCTGCCAGAGAAGACTTATCACAACCTTCTTTCACAGTGCATACAGGATACATGATACACCATGAGTCACTGTGATCCAATCGGTCACGGCACAGAAAACCCAGCACGATAAAAAATAAGGATGCAGCAGTTGAAGGGAAGGCAAATACATACACACACACACTCATATCCATCCATCCATTTTCTTTCCCCCTTGTCCCTAATGGGGTCGGGTGTTGCTGGTGCCTCTCCAGCTACGTTCCGGGCGAGAGGCGGGGTCACCCTGGACAGGTCGCCAGTCTGTCGCAGGGCAACACAGAAACA
>CAEGAF010094271.1:0-13452 GCA_903067075.1 Micropoecilia bifurca | reverse complement strand
ACCAGGACCAGAACCAGGACCAGGACCAGGACCAGAACCAGGACCAGGACCAGGACCAGAACCAGGACCAGGACCAGGACCAGGACCAGGCCCCTACCTGGCCGGTTCAGGCTGAGGTTCCTCAGCGCCAGCGACAGGCCGACCCAGAGTGGCAGCTGGACCCAGACCAGCAGGCTGGCCTTCAACGGGTGGCAGTTTTCCCGGACGTAGAGCCGCGAAACCAGACGCCGCAGGTTCTTCTGGAACTGGACCCTGTGAACAGAACCAGAACCTTTTCAGACCCCAGGTCCTTCCTGGACTCGGTCCAACCTCGATTCGTCCTTTAATCTCCATGGCAACCACTCAGCTGCCTGGGTGGGCGTAGCTCCGCCTTCGAGGCGAAGCTCCTCCCTCTCAGCTCCTCCAGACTAGTCAGCAGCAATTAGCAAACAGCTGCTGCTCAGAGCAAAAACATTAAGGGTTAACAGAGGAGCTTCCTGAAGGCGGAGCTTCAGTAAGAGAAGGAGCTTCTTAAAGAAACAGAGGCCCAATTTCGAGAAGTTAAATCAGGAGGACAAATTTCTATTAATATTAAGCCATATTTGATACATACAACATTTTATAACAACTGAAGGTAACAGCTACTGGATTGTGCTGCAAAATGGAAAACCTTTTCACTTTGGTTCCATTGTTCCATTAATAACTTTTATAATCTGAAGCGTGAGAAGGAAGATTGTGTAACATCTCCATGTTTCTGTCCAACTCATTACAATTTAGAGAAAACTTTGAAAGAAGTCGCAGAGAAAGTATTTCTGTCTAACGGTTTGGAATCATCGGGCTGCACAGTGGAGCAGTTGGTAGAGCTGCTGCCTTGCAGCAAGGAGGTTCTGGGTTCGATTCCCCGTCTCTCTGCATGGAGTCTCCATGTCTCCATGTTCATGGTGGGTTTCCTCCAGGTTCTCCAGTTTCCTCCCACAGTCCAAAAACATGACTGTCAGGTTAATTGGTCTGTCTAAATTGTCCCTAGGTGTGAGTGTGTGTGTGTGTGTGTGTGCATGGTTGTTTGTCCTGTGTGTCTCTGTTGCCCTGCGACAGACTGGCAACCTGTCCAGGGTGACCCCGCCTCTCGCCCGGAACGTTAGCTGGAGAGGAACCAGCAACTCCCGACCCCATTAAAGGACAAGGGTGTAAGAAAATGGATGGATGGAAAAGAAAAGCGGAGAGAGACAAAGATGATGAGACAAAAGAAAGTCACCCGAAAGCTAAGATGAGGAAATACGACGAAGCGTATTTAGCGCTTGGCTTCACTGTCTCTACAGTTGGAGAAGAGAGACTGACCGGTGTGTTTGCTGAGTCTAGAGATGCTGGCAGCGGACAGCATGAAGCCAAATAAACTAACGCGTCACTTAAATACGTTACACTCCAATCACGCCGATAAGCCGCTAGAGTTTCTTCAGTGAAAACGTGCTGAATGTTGCCAACAGTCATCCTGCTTTGTGAGGCTCCTTCAGTAAAGCACCGAGCGCCGTTAGCATCATATAAGGTAGCGGACCACATCTTTTTTTGTTGCAGACTTAAAACACGATTTAATAAAGTTATTCTTTGTAAGTTTGACCATGTCTTTCTTTTTTCTGTTCTTTAATGTTAAGGATAAAATGTTATGCAGCGACGGATAGTCATGGTGGGGACTGGGGGGCGCGAATAGTTTTCTTCTTGCTAAGGGGGGGCGTAACAGAAAATAATTGAGAAGCACTGCTCTAATGGGTCACCTTTAGTGATTAAAGTTGAGCCAGAAGTCAGACGGAATAGTTTGCTTTAGTTTAATAAAGTTTTTCTCTGCTCCAAAAGTGACAGTCATAATAAAAAAAGCCAGTTTTAATGACCTCAGGGGACGAAAGGCCTGCAGGATAAAAGTGAATCCCTTGAAAAGGTCGACAGGGATGAACTTTCCACATTTGGACGTTTCCAGCTATTTTTTTTTCCTTCATGAAAAGTTTAACCTTTTCCCACACGAAGGCTGGTGGGAACCAGCAGAGAGTTCCTGTCCAGCCTGTAAAGCCATGATGAAAGCGAGCAGGACACGGTTCTAATAACTTCCATGTTTTCTCCTCCTTCTCTTTTCTCTTTCCAGAGAAGGAATGTCTGTCCACATGTGTCCAGAACATGCAGCAGTCGGACGACCTCTCCCCGCTGGAGATCGTGGAGATGTTCGCCGGTCTCTCCTGCTTCCTCAAAGACTCCAGCGACGTTTCGCAGACGCTGCTGGACGACTTCAGGATGTGCCAGGGTTACGCCTTCCTCTGCGACCTCATGCTCAGGTACAACTGAGAGAGCCATGATGTATTATCTAATGATTTTGATCATGTGTCTCTCACCATATATATTACTGATTTACTATCTGGCTCTAATGCAAATTATTTCCTGTTTCCAGACTGGAACAAGCTAAGGAGGATGAGTCTAAAGACGCGCTGAAGGATCTGGTCAACCTGGTCACCTGTCTGTGTACGTACGGGGTGACGGAGCTGAAACCCGCCGGCCTCACCACCGGTGCCCCCTTCCTGCTGCCAGGGTTCGTTCTCCCACAGCCGTCTGGGAAAGGTACGGCGCTGCAACCAGAAAAGCTTTCAAAATATTCTTAATATTCTGCCCTTTTCAATAGACACATTTTAGTTTTTGGCTATAACCTCAATAATGAACAACTTTGTAATTACCGCCTTGAAATTGGGCCTCTGTCTCTTTAAAAACTCTGCCTTCAGGAAGTCATCCCAACATGGCTCCTCTATTTAACCCTTTAACAATGTTTTTACCAGCCTTTCAGTGAGAAGTAGCTCTTATAATGAGTTCAGCGGCTCCTCCAGGTGTTTGCTGATTGCTGCTGGCTAGTCTGAAGGAGCTGGATGGGGAAGCAGCAGGGAAGAGCTGCTCTGCATGCAGAAGCTTGATATCATGGAAACTGCTCCTTCATCTTTTCCATTCGTCTAAATGGAGAGATGTTCTTGCAGGCGGGTGTTAGACTTGCCGACTGTTTGGCTCCAAACTTGAAAAAGTCTTTTTGTTTTTCCCTCCTGCTCTTATCTCGCAGCCTGATCTTAATCTGGGAAATTACTTGGATGCTTGGCTGATCCCAGGAAGCTGAAGCTGTTTGACAGACGCTGTGCTGCTTGTCACGCTGCTGGAGACGGATCCTCCAAACATCCTGAATACAAATGAGAACCTCTGAACTGCTTCCCCTTGACCTTTAGTTGCTGAGCGTTTTTGGTCCGTTTCACAGAAAAACCTTAAGGTTCTGCAGAGCTTTTAAATGAGGGATAAATTCCCAATAGTTGATCAGTTTTATATGTTTGCTTTAACAAACCCCAGAGTGGAGCCTGAAAGCCTGTTTTAGCTGTACACTGTGAAATCACACACACAAGATCCCCCCAGTGTCCCTGCTGGAGCACAAAAAGCTGCTCGCTGATCATGACTAGCATTGGTTCTGGCTGTTAAATTATCAATAACCCGCTAAATATAGATTTCTATGTGTGATGTATAAAAGAAAAGAGACGCAATGCTTTGCTACTCATTACCAAAACTATGACAACTACATAAGTTCAAGAAAAAGTTTTAATTAAGTAAAATATAACAAGGGAGAGGGTTGTAGCTCGGTCGTGCTAGCTTGACTTTGACAAAAGTAACATGTAGATGTGCTGTGGAATTTGGTCTGTTTCCACTGCTGTGGTAGATTAGCTTCTTTCTTTTTTGATGATCCTTTTTCATTCTTTTTCTTCTTTTTTTGTTTTGTTCTTTCTTTCTTTGTTGCTTTCTTCACTTCTTTAAATTTTGTTGCTTTTCTTTCCTTAATCATTCTTTTTTGTTTCTGTTTTGTTCATTCTTTGTTTTTAATCTTTGTTTTTTTTCTTTTGTTTTAATTAGTTAGTTTTTTTTGTTGATTGGTTTGACCTGTCTTTATTCTTTCTTCCTTGGTTCCTTTCTTCCTTTCCTTATTTATTTATTTGACTCTTTCTCTCCCTCTGTCTGTCTTTTTCTTTCTCTTCTGAACCTTTATATCTTTCTGTGTAACATCATGAAGAGTTTCCATCATCACTCTTGTGTTTCTCTTAGTGAGGCCTTTACTTCAGCGTTTGCTTGTTGTCGCTCCCAGTTAATATTTTTATCCCAAACAGATAAATTTTTTTCCCCCAGCTCTTTATCTCTGTTGATATGTTGTTCTTGTCTCTCCTTCAGGTCACACAGTTCGGAACATCCAGGCCTTTTCGGTGCTGCAGAACGCCTTCCTGAGGGCCAAAACCAGCCGCCTGGCCTGCATGCTGCTGGACGCCATCGGGAACATCTACGCCGCCGAGCCGGCCAACTACTTCATCCTGGAGTCGCAGCACACGCTGTCGCAGTTCGCCGAGCGCGTGGCCAAGCTGCCCGAGGCCCAGGCCAAGTACTTTGAGCTGCTGGAGTTCGTGGTGTTCAGCCTGAACTACGTGCCGTGTAAGGAGCTGTTCAGCGTCTGCGTGCTGCTGAAGTCCAGCACGTCGCTCTCCTGCAGCATCACCGCCGTCCGAACGCTGCTGAAGCTGGCCAGGCACGACCCCGTGTTCAGCGACGTGCTGCGGGAGGTCGGCCTGCTGGAAGTCATGGTCAACCTGCTGCACAAGTACGCCGCCTTGCTCAAAGACCCGGCGTCGCAACAGCAGCCGCAAAACAACGACCAAGGTGAGAAAAATTCACCCGCAGAGATTACACTGCAAAAACACCAAACCTAAACGAGGAATTTTGGTCTAGTTCTAGTGAAAATATCTGACTGCACTTAAAATGAGACCAAATTAATTAATAAGTAATGTTTTAGTCAATATTTCCTTTATATTGATGAAAAACTGCTAGTTACATTGGCAGATTATTTTACTTATGGGAAAGAATGTAATAAAAGCATATTTTTCATTAATATTAAGAAATTATTGTCTAAAAAGTTACTTGTAAGTTAGTTTTGTTTTATTTCAAGTGTATTTGCAGTAGAAACTAAAGCAAAAATACTTGGTAATATTTTGTGTTTTAACAAAGAGTGAATTTTAACAGTCATTTTGTGACGTGTAACAGTGAATTATTGATGTTAACATGAATACTTACCTTTCCAGGTGATGCCCTCACTGTGTAGCTAATTTAATGGTGATTTTTGTCTTCGTCTGTCTTTCTGTGCTCAGCTGACTGTAAGAACAACCTGATAGCGGAGGAGCAGAAGCAGCTGGCCTGGCTGGTGATGGAGACGCTGACGGTGCTGCTGCAGGGCTCCAACAGCACCAACACCAACGCAGGTAAACTCACCGCGATTTCAGAGATGGGTTGAAATCTCCACTAACATTCAGACACAAAGCTGCAGGTCGGAGGGTTTAAATCAGGCCAGCAGGACGTCTGACCCAAAGCAGGTCGGCTACCGGTTCAGGGAACAGTTCACAGAATCGGAGTCGGATCAGGAGAACCATTTGTTCGTTTCTTTTTGTTCATTCGTTTATCTCTCTAATTGTTCATTTATTTCTTTGTTCATTTTTGTTCCTTTTTCTCTTTTTCTTTCTCTCTCTCACTTCATTCTTTCTTCATTGTTTGTTTCTTTTTTCCATTCTTTCTTTCCTTCTCTCTCTGTTAACATGAGTAATTAGCAGGAACTCTGCTCTCTCATTATAATTGCGTCATGGTTTGTTTGTCTTTGCGTCTTTGGCTCAGACTGATAAACTCACTAACTGTTGTGTTTAATTAACCCTGCAAATAATTTCCCATTTGTTTATTTCCCCTCGTCCACCACAGAGCAGTTCTGTTCAGCCTGTTGTTAATTTTCTATCAGACCACAAATGTCTCAGCTTTAACTTCCCAATAAACCCCGAGTGAGATCAGAAAAGATTTTTCTACAATCTGTTAACTCTGAAGAGCTGGTTTCACTCACACCTCCTGTTTGCGTATGAGTGTGTGTGTGTGTGTGTGTGTGTGTGTGTGTGTGTGTGTGTGTGTGTGTGTGTGTGTGTGTGTGTGTGTGTGTGTGACTCAGTCCGCTGGAGCAACTGGGTGAGTCACCAGTATAACTATCCTGCAGCTCGGCTCTCTGTGACCTGGATGGTGACTGTTTGTTGTCGTTAGAGGAAGTCATGATGTGGGAGACATCAGGAGCTCTTCACTCTGATTACATTTGCATTACGTACCTGGAGCGGTTAGCTGCCACTGTGACGTGACAGGGAATCGAAACAAGTGCTTGACACTTGGATGGACGAAAGAAAAATCAAGGGACTCGCTGTAGGGTAGTTAGAAAAAGAAGCGGTGTTGATGTTTGGGTTAAAAAAATCCTAATAATCTGATTTATGCTCATTGAATTTGAGGCGGCGATGAACTCTTTATTATAAATAAACGAATTAAACTATATAATGCAATGTTTCGCGTATGTATATATTAAATATAATTTTACATTATTTAAAATTAAACTGTCACAAAAAATGTATTGAAAATTTGCAATATATATAGATATAGATTAGCTTATTTATTTTAATAAACATCACTGAAATAAAGGATTGTTGGCATATTGGAAGTGTCACTGTTTTTTAGCTAACTTGACATATTCTTTTACAAATTTTGTTTGAACATAAACTAATTCAGAACCAGCAGCTTTGAGCCACCAATGCTAATTTTTAAAACTGTTGACATTTCAATTTAAACAGATTCTAATTGAGCTAAAAATATTAGCCACACCCTGGTTAAGCTAATAATGTGCAGCGGCTTGGACAATATTAATAACAATATATATCACAATAAACACATCGTCAATATCAATACACAGTAATTGATAGACAGTAAGTCTGATAGAATATTTAATTTATATGATATTCACTGAACTCCCATCCAGAACTGCAGAGCATTCTGGGAAATGTAGGCAGAGGAAAAGCTTTAGCTACTCAACCTCCAACAGCCAACTGAGCTACAATGGTGGCATCAATGAATTCTCTCATTCTTTGGTTACCTAGCAACAACATGATGAGCAACTTACTAACTCTCCCGTTTTGGTAACCTAGCAACAATCTTTTGAGTAATTTGCGCAGCATCAGTTTCAGTTTTTGCCTCATAGCTGCTTAAAGATGAAAAACAATGTTACGAAGTGAAAACTATGGAAATAACAGGAAATGTCATGCCACCACTTTGGCATTATTTCAGATATTTAAAACAAAAAGCTGGTGAGCAATTATCGATATCGACTGATATGAAACACCAATGTTGTAATAAGTGAGCCTCAAAAGATAACTTTGTTTTGATCGTGTGATGACATCACAGCTTCTAAAACTATAGAAAGCAGGTGGATTAAACTGAGATTTTTTAAAAATCTCGTTCTCAGCTCTGTTCAGAGAGTTCGGCGGCGCTCGCTGCGTCCACAACATCGTGAAGTACCGGCAGTGTCGGGAACACGCCCTGCTCATCATCCAGCAGCTCGTGTTGTCGCCCAGCGGCGACGACGACATGGGGACGCTGCTGGGCCTCATGCACTCGGCGCCGTCCAGCGAGCTGCAGCTGAAGACCGACATACTGCGGGTAACGAACACAATCGGTCAACCGTCTCCAGAGTTCAGGAGTAACTAGTTACATTTACTCAATTGCATTTACTTTAGTAACTTTTTGGGAAAAATGTCTTTACAACGTTGTACTTTTTACTTCTTACCCGAGTCATTTTATTATGAAGTATTTTTACTCTTGCTTGAGTAAAGTATGTTTTAAACAAAAATAAAACACCAGACAGACACACACCTGCGGTTTCTGCTAAAGTTTAACAAGTTTTTTTTTATTAGGAGAAAGAAACTGATTTGGAAACATTTTCCTTTGCCTGATTTTGTTATTTTTTTGTAACTTATGCGAATTATTGTCATTTTGTTTCCTTAAAGTACAAAAATTTATACTGAACTTTATATTTAGCTCCATCTAATGATGTAGTTTTTAAATATTAAATGATTGATAATTTAATCAGTTACTTAGTACTTGAGTACACTTTTTACCAAATACTTGGAGTAGTTGAAGTAGAGCTACTTTCACTTGAGCATAATTTTTGGGTGTTTTACTCGCCTCCGTCTGTCACAAAGGCCTGATCTAAGTTAGTTAGTAATTCTTAAACTGGTGTTTGTAAACAAGACAACCTACAAATCTGGCCCAATTCTGTTGTGAGAAATGGGCCAAAATTTAAGCAAACGTTTGCGAGAAGTTAATATAAAGCAATATAAAAAATGTTTTACCCAAGTCATACACTGCAAAAACACAAAATCTTACAAAGTAATTTTAGTTTAGTTTCTGGTTGAGACAAAACTAACTTTCATTGGCAGATTATTTGACTTTACACCTGGAAAAATGTTTTTTCATAAGTGAAATAATCTAGTAATGTAAATAAAACTTTTAAATCAGGTTTAAACTTTTATATCTTGCTGGAAAGTTTTCTTAGAAGTTCATTTTTTCTTATTTCAAGTTTACTAAGATATTTGCACTAGAAACTAAACCAAAATTACTTCTAAAGCAGAGTCTGTTTCCAACTGTTTGACTTCATTCCAGCTTTGATTTTTAGGCTATTTCTATAATTTAACTATTATACAGCCAGAAGGATTCAAGTAGAAACAAAGTCTGCACCTCCAAAAGCTTGTCAGTAAATCCTGGTAAGAGCGTCCAGACAAGAAAGGGAGTGATTTTAAAAATCAATATGCATTTGTAGCACAGCACACAGTAATTGCTTTAAAGCAGGATCTCTGAGAGTTAGGCGCACATAAAAGCTGGAACCGTACACACACTTTCACACACTGGCAGGATGAGAGGCCGGCTCATTTTCCCAGGCATAATTGCATTTTTAAACTCCTTCCCCCTGCAGATGAAGTAAATCTCCTGCCTTCCGAGGCCTTCGCCTGGATTAACTTGTCAGCATTTTACTTCAGTTTCACTAATCATGGATTTTAATTATCGCCATAAAAAGAAACTGCACGGAGCTTTAAATATGCCTTTTATTTGTGCACCGTAACTGAGAGAATTCGTATAAATCTTCGGCTCAGCCCTGTGAAAGCCCTCATTTCATGTTTTACAGGTGAGAAGAATCTATCAGGGGTTTGTTTCATTAATCTTCCACATTGCGTGTGAAATTAATGTCCCACACTCCGACTTTTAGTGCACAGCTGCAGCCTGGTGGTGATTTCCCAGTGTGAAGTTAGAGGAAGACGTCTCCAACATCCTGTGATTGGTTTAATAAAACTTTGTGCTGACACTAGCAGGACTTTGTTAATGCAGCAGGAAACAGCTGGCTGGTTTTACTTCTTCTTTGTTACTGGCGCAAGCTATTCCTCTGCTCTGTAGCTTTAGTCAGACATTCAATTCATGGTTGCCACAGGCGACAGTAAACGGAACGAGTTTCACATTTGACTTTTTCCACGATTCCTGACTTAATGGATGCCTCGACTGAAATGATTCATCGGTGAAATCACGACTAATCAGTTATTAAAATAATTTAATGATAGATAAATCCTTGGAGTGGTTCTGGAGTGGACATGCTCAAAAAAAACATACAAACCAGTAATTATGTCAATAATGTACCAAAATGCATACATTTTGCATTTAAGATAAAAATCAAATGCTTCAAGTGGCATAGAAGTATTCCTTTTAATAAAGGAATGCCATGTAATGCATTTTAGGCAATAAAGTCTTTAGCTTTTTAATTAAAAAAAGCAATGAATAGTTTATTTGCATCTTTTAATATATTTCTATTATTTTGTAAAAAAGGCACAGATAGTTAAATTAAAAGTCAGAAGAATTTGTCATTTTTAAGTCCAAATTTATCCTAGTTACTAAATAATGCAGTGAAGTTTAATCTATTACTTGTTTAAAAGTTTTCTACTTAAGGACACCCAGCAGATTGCATCCAGTTATTAACGAGCAGCATTCGTTCCTCCAGGACAGTGGATGTCTGCTTGAATCGTTGTTAACTTTGCAGCATCATGCATGTGGCGACAGTAGAGAGGATAAGCTCTCCTTTAACAGGAGGAAACCGCCAGCAGAACCAGAACGCAGCTCAATATGAGCAGCTGTTTGCTACAACCGACTGATCCAGGAGAAAATAAAAAGTTAATAACAGTAGTCGCACCATTAATGACCTTATTTATTTATTTTTTTCACTTTACCAACAAATTAAAATCCTCTTCAGTACAACACACAACTGCTTTCTCTTTAACTTCATATTGAATACTTTAACATATATTAATTTACTTTTACCTGTAATATTTCGATGGTGCCTGATGGATCTGCGCTTCCCGTCTCCAGGCGCTGTTGGCCGTGCTGCGCGAGAGTCACCGCACCCGCACGGTGTTCCGCAAGGTGGGCGGCTTCGTGTACATCACTTCCCTCCTGGTGGCCATGGAGCGCTCGCTGTGCCAGCCGCCGCGGCACGGCTGGGAGCGGGTCAACCAGAACCAGGTCTTCGAGCTGCTGCACACCGTCTTCTGCACGCTCACCGCCGCCATGCGCTACGAGCCGGCCAACTCGCACTTCTTCCGCACCGAAATCCAGTATGAGAAGCTGGCCGATGCTGTGAGGTAACGAACAACAAGCAGCCGGAATGTATTTTTACTTTTACATGGCAGAAACGCAAAATTTCACCAAGTGGTCCAGTTCTAGGTTGTTCCAAATACACTTGGAATGAAACAAAAGGGAGGATAAGGGAGCTTGTTTTAGGTTAGTGATTCCTAATATTGGTGAAAAAGTATTAGATCCAATAAAGCTAATAGATCTATTGTTTCCAAAGCAACTCTACGCAGATGGGTTTTTAGTCTACATTCTCAGTGTTTTGGCTGTTTTGCAGTCTTCTGTAAGTGTCTTTCAGATTCGTAAAGAATAAAACCTAAAAGCTGCTTCTCCATGTTTGGTTCTGTTGATACAACAACATCAGATCTTTAATGTGTTGTGCTGCTAAGCCATTCAGTGATTTATAAACTAACAACAGTATTTTACAGTCTATTCTCTGAGCTACAGGGAGCCAGTGGAATGACTTAAAACTGGGGTTAAGGGCTCCATCTTCCTGGTTTTAGTTAGAACGCCAGCAGCAGCATTCTCGATTGGCACTATTGACTTAAAACAAGTTCATATTTCTTAGTGAAAAGTGACTTCAAGTGTTATCGGATATTTGCACCAGACCAAAATGACCTGGTAATATTTTATGTTTTTGCGGTGTGAATCTTTTGACTTCATGATGTGTGAGCTTTCTGGCGTTCCCTCCTCCAGGCTGCTGGGTTGTTTCTCTGACACGAAGAAGCTGGGCCCGACCGGAGTCTTCCCGTCCAACGCTCAGCCCTTCCAGAGGCTGCTGGAGGACGAGGCGTCCTCCGCTGGCTGCCCTGGAGACGGCGTCTGTCCCACGCTCAAACACTGCAGCAAGCTCTTCATTTACCTCTACAAGATGGCCACCGACTCTTTCGACAGGTGGGCGAACTGTAGAGACCCATAAGCCCCACAAACAACACAATACCAACACAAACATAGCTAACGTGTCCCTTCTATCATTTGTTTCAAATAAGTAATGAATCAATTAATCGCATGAAAAATTTAAAACAAGCTCAATAACTTCCGTTTGCATGATTTGTCATCTTTCTCTTTTTTCTCTTTCTACCAAAAACTGGACGATAAAACTCTTCTGTCTGGTGCTTTGCCCTTTTTTAAAGGACAATTTTATTTACACAGATATTATAACTAACTATATTTTTTATTTTTGTTGTTTTGTTTATTTATTTTGAATATTTAAAATGTCTTCCAGTTAAATGTTCACTAAAATTTAAGGTTTATTGATCTTTGTGCTGTTGCATTGTTTTGCCATCACCATTATATTAAATGGCTTCAAAACATTGTCATTTATAAAACAAAAAATATATAATTTGAGCTGCTCAGGCTTTGCAGAGGCAGATATTTAGTTTCCCATGTGAGTTCACGTCAGCGTGAAGCCGGTCCAGTTTCTCTGTTCTGCTCAGTCGTGCTGCTCTTCTGTTTACGCACCGACCAGAAGCTCATTTGCTGCTGCGATAAGTTGGCAAACTTATCAAGAAACCTGAAGCTGAAGCTTTTAAGAAGTCTAGTTTCTGTCCTTTATCTTCCTTTCTGTCATTTCTACTCTCACCTGAAGCTCTGTGTTCAGATCTGAGTCCACATTCTCCAAACTGGAGCTTTTCTCAACTAACAGCTTCTTTCCTTCTTTTCTCTCTTTCTCCTTTCTTCCTCTAACATTGGTGCTGACTGGCTCTTCATCCTCGGTCTGGGCTGCCTGCACGGCTGCACATAAATGTATGTGTGAACCTGTGCTCCTCTCCGTGTGTGTGTCACCTGTGGTCATGCAGTCGTGCAGAGCAGGTGCCTCCATGCCTGACTCATGAAACCTCGCTGCCCTCACCGTGGGGTACGCCTGCACTCGCCAGAAAGAGGTAGCTACAGCTTCCTGCCTTCTTCCTCACCCCTTCCGACTCTTTTTCTCCACTTTCTGTCTGTTGATGCTCAGAGCGATTTCAGCTGTGCTGCCGGTTTTAAGTCTTTTCTCCAGTAGTAGGACAGAAATAATAATAAAAAAAAGTATATTACATCATTCACTGCAAAAACACAAAGTGTTACCAAGTGATTTTGGTTTAATCTCTTGTAAAAATATCTTAATATACTTGAAATGAGACAAAACTAAATTAACGTAACTTTTCAGCAGGATATAGGACAGGAGTGTCCAAAGTGAGTCTTGTGGGCCATTTGCCCCCCTCTGAAAGATTTTGTTCGCCCCCGACACTTTTTCATCTTGACAAAACTTCTGTTTTAGGTAAATTAGAATGACCAAAATGATGTTTATTCAAAAGAAAATAGACATTTTGTTTAAAAAACAAACAGTAAAGTTGGGTGTTTTTATTGTGGTAGCAGATAATAACTCACACGTGGTAAAAGTCTCTTCAGGCAGGAATTTGCTGCTCTGTCATTTTTTTTTCTAACTATTTGAGGTCACAGCCCTGCAGATTTTCTCCTCTCCACCCCGTTACTCTGGATGAGTTGGTTGGTGCGAAGACTGCTGACTCATGTTATGCACAGTTTAATCATTACAAACAGAATTTCAGGCTTTTTTAAATTGTGCTTGGAGTAACGTATTTTCAAATCTTGATGCCTAAATGGAGGATGAATAAATAAAAATAAATTGAATGCCTTCGATGAATTAGTGCAACTTTTGTTACAACTAGGGATGTGCCGATCAGGCTTTTTCCTGCCGATTCCGATTACCCATGAGGGCCGATCATCGATACCGATCACATAATTTTTTATTTTTTATCATAAACACTACCAGTTACATTATGTGGAAAAAGGAACCATGAATTCACCTTAATTTAGATAAAAACTTTTAAATAGCTTTTTCTAAGAAGAAAACTAAACAAAACAGGCATTGTGCAAATTGAACTGCTATCAATAATACTATCTTTAACAGACTGA
>CAEGAF010094268.1:0-39489 GCA_903067075.1 Micropoecilia bifurca | reverse complement strand
GTCCTCTGTAGCATTTTTAATTAAGCTGATGTCACTATCCAATCTGTTAACTGAGAAAAGTGGTGTTCTCATTGTTTTTCTTGTCTATTCAATTATGCAAATGAAATGGACAAGAAAGCAAATGCTCCCAAAAACACAGTAGGAACTTTTCGCAGCTAATCTTAGAGCCATGCAATCAGACATTAAATAATCTCTTTCTGATTTGCATAGCTTTTCTGTACTGTGTAAATCACAGACATGTTTATGTAAAAAATGAAATAAAGTCAAATTTGGAGGGGATTATGTTAAACCTATCACTTTCCTTTTTCTACTTTAGGAGTGTAAAAGTATGCAGTTTAGCAAATAATGATCCTGCATGTTGCTGCAGCAGACACAGTTTGATCCTCTTGTTGTTAGAGTGTTTTTGGATATGTTGAAAAATGACAGTGTTTAGCATCACTACTCTGAGATGACATATACAACATGTCTGTCAATACAAACTGTTACTTAAATGTCTAAGCAGTGACCTAATAATATTGATAAATACATGTTACGCTATGCAAATGTTCAGTCAGCATGGATGAAAATTTATTTACCCCATCATGATACAAATAAAAAGTACGAATTTTGTATCCCTCACTACAGTACACGCATCTATGCAAATGTGTGTGATTTAAAAATGACATGCAAACTTCAGACATGGAAAGACATAATTCACAAAATATCATCCACTCATTTACATATAGAGCAATATAACACAAAGCATTCATGATTTTTGTTGTTTTTAAGACAAACATTGCAATGATTTTGACAAAATATTCAGATTTTCACCCATGATAAATGAGAGTGAACTGATCCCTATGACTTTAAGGTTTTATCAATCAATCAAACAAATTTTATTTGTATAGCACATTTCAGCAGCAAGGCATTTCAAAGTGCTTTACATAAATAAAATAAAAACAGCATGTGACAAAAGAGAATTTTTTAAAAAGAAAAAGAAAAAAGATTAAAAAAGATAAAAACATTAAAACCCACACTAAACATCTCATACCTCAGAGTTTTAGTTAAAACGCCATTTAACAGGGATTCTCACACCTCGGAGTTTTAGTTAAAACGCATTGATTTGTCCAACTGGGACGTTTTCCGGGGGGCTTTACATAGACAGTGTGAAAGAGAAATAAAAATAAGTTAATAAATAGATGAAAAGTAAAGGTAAAAACATTAAAACATTAAAAAAACATCAAAGACATCAAAACCCGCAATTTAGTCATAAACAACAGGTGGGTTTTAAGTTGAGATTTAAAGGCACCCAAATGTTTCAGCTGTTTTACAGTTTTCTGGAAGTTTGTTCCAAATTTGTGGTGCATAGAAGCTGAATGCTGCTTATCCAACACTATGCAGAAAGCTCCTCACTACACAAATCCTACAACATAGCCTAGATGCTTCTAGGAGTATTACAACTTCTTGACCTGCCCTACCTCAATTGACTCAATTGCTTAAATTCCTTCCTTGTGCAGCCTTGGATGTAGTCTGTGCAACATTTTAATTATCTAATCCCTTATTATACAGTTCAAAGTTGCTTACCTGCTAGCCATGTAGGTGGATTGGCCATCATCCAAACTGAATGTTAGCACACTATTCCCTGTTTGAAAGCCAAATCTTATTGAGAAACAGTTGTGTATTGGATGCAAACACATTATATGAGGTTATATGAGGTTCTCACTCAGTATGATCAGGTCACAGCTTATAGATGACATGCTCTTCAGGAAGGCACTGTTAGTAACATGTGGCTGTCCAAGGCTGCAGCAAGCTACTGCATCTAAAGGGAGAAGGAGACAAATATCCCACAGCTGGGCCAATCAGTCACACCTGGCACAGCTCCACAGGCTGCCCAGATCCACCTCTTCCACTGAATCTGAGCCAAAACCACAGCACACACACATCGGTAATATTGGGGATATTGAATGGATGGATGATTAAATTATTAATAATCAATTAACAGTGATCAAAATTGTATTTTACGTAATTTTTAAGCTCAAGCTGTTGCAGAAAAAAATGTAAATTAATATAATTCACTTTACAAAGTACCTTAATATGATTTGGAAAGTTGAGTCTTGCTAAAATCCTGTAACAAGAAAAAGCCTGTTTCCATCTGAACACACAGCAAACAACTAGAGCAGCTAAGATCCATGATGACAGGTACATAAATATACAGAAGGCCCAAGTGATAAATACTAGCCCTATTATTATTTTCCAATTCACTTACCATGACAACCTAGAAAAATTCAGTGGCAGGCACAGATTTTTTTCTTCTCTTAAATAGTGCCCTGGCTAGCAATCTCATTATGGCCTTTTTTCCACCGTGACTGAAAACAGTTTGTTTTACTTCTGGAGACAAGGGCATAATACATAGAAAAAGCTTTGTTGAAGGAGAATTGAATTTATTTTTGGGAGCCTGAGAAAACAGATTTGTGGTGTGACATCATCAGGAAATGTTCAACTGTGTAATGATCAAAATCTGAGTTAACAGGCTAGTTGTAAAAGACATTACTTTTTAGAATAGACAGTTAATTTGCCAGGCTGCACAGTGGCGCAGTTGGTAGAGCTGTTGCCCTGCAGCATGAAGGGTTCTGGGTTCAATTCCCAGCCCTGGTCTTTCTGCATGGAGTTTGCATGTTCTCCCTGTGCATGTGTGGGTTTTCTCTGGGTACTCCAGTTTCCTCCCATAGTCCAAAAACATGACTGTTAGGTTAATTAGTCTGTCTAAATTGTCCCTAGATGTGAGTGTGTATGCATGGTTGTTTCTTCTGTGTTGCCCTGCGACAGACAGGTGGCCTGTCCAGGGTGAACCTGCCTCTCTCCCGGATCGTCAGCTGGAGAGGAACCAGCAAACCTCCTGACCCCACCAAGGGACAAGGGTGTAAAGAAAATGGGTGGATGTTAATTTGCCTTTAGCACCTTTTTTACTCTTATGTTGTGATAAGTAATAAGTTGCCACACACAACTTATTCTTGTGTGTATAATAATCTACAATAAATCAGGCTTTCCTTTTTACCGATTTATATTTTCCAAAGCACATATCAAAAGTATGTTCATAATAGAATTTGTTTTTTTCAACATTTTGAAATTTAGTCTGTTATGCTTTTTGGATACAATTTCTCCTGCTGTAGAAAAAAAATGAAGTAAACAATACAATTTGTATGAAATAATTTATAAAAAGCAACCGAGTAATTTGTAGGATGGCTGTATATCTATAGCTGGCTGTATATCTGAGTTTATCTAGGTGTATCTGGGACTTCATTCTCATGTCTGGCCCCATAATGCCTCAGGATTGAAGGGGTGGATTTATTGAAATAAGACAGTTCTGTCAAACATATGCATCACTTAGCCTCCAGAACACAATATGAAAGTAAACTAAAAGTCAATTTCAGCTGGATTTGGATTCAGATAGATCAAGTAGGAAATGGAAAGAACCGGATGAAACAACAACAAAATGAAAACAAATACTTTATTTTCTGATGTAAGATCAAAATGGTCCCACACTGCGGAAACCTTTCATTTGCCTTGAGGCTGGTCTATAGTTGACGCTGTACCGCAAAAAATCTAGAATTCTTTTGGCAAATGCATCACGTTAACAGATTTGCTTCCTTATAAACACAGTTTGGCTCATCAGTGTCATTTCGAAGCAGTTCCTGTATCAATTATGTGACTTTCTGAAAGCAACACGTGCACCAACACAGGTTTTGGTCTATGGGCTTGAAACATGCACCAATGCATCGGAGTTCCAGACCCATCACTAGTATATAGCACTCAAGAACAAAATAAAACCCTCCAAAGTTAAACATATATTGTTAATCCTGTAGAATTGGCACAAATAAATCACCTATAATATACAGCAGTATACCCCTGGCTTCGGCATGTATTCATTTGACCAATTTAGCCAGGTTATGAAGAATGCTGATTGAGAGAATGTATGTGTCAGAGTTTAGCTGCAGGGGGACAACTTGGAGATGTTCTGAGGCACCGATGTAACTCTCCCTCTTTGGAAAGACTGAAGTGACAATAATCTCTGTTTGGTTCTCTATATGTACAGGTTAAAATACCCTATAATATGCAAGGGAGGAAATAATAACCAAGCACATGCAACCAACCAAATATTCAGTTGTCCGGATCTTACCCACTTAGAAAACTGCCCATATGTCGCACACTGACATGTTTTTTTCGTTTTGTTTTTTTGCTTTTATTTGGGGTGGATTGTGCTCTTTGTTTTCTTTCTTACAATTGGCATTTTAGGACAGTTCTGAGTCAAGCTGAAGAAATTATGCAGGTGAAAGAAGCATTCATCTCCATGACAAAAGATCTATGCATAATGTGGCATAATGTCTTATGACCCCAGAAAAATCCATCTTTAAGTTGTAGCTCTGCCTTAGGCAGAATTTCCCAGGATTTTTTTCATTGCTTTCTAAATCTTGCATTGGCCAAGTATTGATTTTTTACAAGGTTCATCTATTTCAGCAGACCATTTCCTTAATTTGTTGCATGCTTAGGTTATGTAGTGCTGTCAAAAGTTGCATTAGTTTAGTTCTTCTTTTGTATGAAGTAGCATCTATTTGACCCAAACCTATATTTGCATAAAAGTATCAGTCAAACAATATGTGCATTTTGCCAGTATTTGTCATGGCTCTTTTTGCTGAAACCTATTATTCTACATTGATGTCTCAGAAATTTCATCTTGAGGAGTTCATAATTAAATCTTACAAACAATTTCAGGGTAAGTCATGAAGAGACAACAGATTTTATTTATTTACATGTAAAATGTGCATGTGGTAAAAATATCTCCTGAGGCCAGACTTGATCAATTCAAATGGTGATAAACCAATTTATTTAATATATTTTGTTTGCCAAAATCAGCTATTTCTACCATATTTAACAGAAAAGGTAGAAGTCAGGCCTTACTGATACAATACAAGGCAATTTTCAAACAATGTAAAAAAAAGAAAAAGATTATTCACCTTTAAAATACAAAAATCGACAGAGGCAAAATCATAGACAAACCTCAAAAAGTCCATACCACTCACCTCGGGACTTAGTTTTTATGGTTCATGTTAGCATTTATTAGCTACATAAAAATAACCAGACAAGGATGTCTTGCTGGTAAAGTTGTCAGGAGAAAGTCTCTTAACAAAACTAAAATATGATTGCAGTCTCATCCACTTGAAGCACAAAACTACTAGAACAATGTTCCTCTGACACCAAAGTGGAGATATGTAGCCCTAAGGCAGAGCATCATATGAAATCCAAACACAGTATATAAATACAAACAACAAATACATTTCACAGGGCAAAGATCCCAAACGAATCAGCAAACCTGCAGCAGTTTTGAAATATGAACAAATCAGGCTGCTGCATACTTTAGCTTGAGTGCAACACAGTGGTGGGATCTTCACATTGAGTTGGGCTTAAACAAATCTCTTTGAAACTGAATGAACTGAAACAATTTTTAAAGAACAGTTGCACAAAAGTTTTTCAGTTGCTTTCCCCTCATAAGAGTGTGTCTGAATTGATCATTACACCCACATATTCTTTAAATCAATTCTTGCTTAGTATGGATTTAAAATGTAATTGAAAGATTAAAGGTGGTAGAATATGTTAATACAGTTGAGGAATTAAACTTTACAGCATGATAAGTAATACTGCATAGAAATTGTCAGATTTTACACCAATACTTGAAGAACCTCTTTGATCTGCCTCCCTCATTTTGCTAATAAGAACAGTGCAATCCTTTGGAATGGTTTTTTTTTCACACCAAATTCACACAAGTAGTGAATGGAAAACGCCAGACACAAAACCAAGCTTCTGTCGCCATGTGAATGCTGGAATAAAGACGATTGAGAGGAGAACAAAGCAGAATACCCCCTCAACCCGTAACACACATTATTTAGCCTGGCACGTTATGAATCTACTACAAATCCCTTTACAGCATGCGCAGGAAGAATAGCCTTATGTGATAATGTGCTGAAAGGCTATCACGCTACAGCAGATGCCCAGCTTCAATGTGGGAGAGCGTCTCTCGACAAGGCTTCCACAAGCTGGGATGTATTGACATGAACACTCTGGAGACAGCCATGGAATCAGGGCTGTATGGCTGCTGCTTTGCTGGCCTCCCCATGGCACAGCTATAAGCACAACCAGAGCCCTTTCATCTGTAAAGTTGAGACAATAGCTGAGAAGCTCTGCGGAGCATCTGGGAAAGGGTAAATAAATGTGACCATAAACATGTGCATAGAGAGATGCAATCAAAGACCTGCTGAAGCAGATGATTGCCTTTGATAGTCCATGTGATCTCTACTAGAGAACAGTATGCATCTGCATCATCCAGGAACAACTGCCAGCAGCAGGGGGACAAATGTTTGCATCGCAACCTTTCATAAGGCCGATTGAAAAGTATTTCAATCGGCATTTATTTCTGCCTGATCATGGTGAGGCATGGAGGTTCTGCTGTCTCTGGTCTTCTTCTTGACAATAGCCCATAGATTTTTCTGTGGGGCATAGGTCAAGCAAGTTCAGTGGCCAGTCAAGTGACAGTATATTCATTAACGTGAATATTGTAATCGAGGGGAGGTGCCAAGCTAAATTAGCATCTCCGTAAAGCAGAGAGAAGAACACAATTTCCTGAGAGAAGGCAGCACTGATTGTAGACTCGATACTACACAGTGGGCCCGGCCCACACCAGCCGATGACAGGGCTCCCCGGATCACTGCTGAGTGAGGAAACTTCACACTCGACCTCAAGCAAATTGGATTTAGTGCTTCTTCCACTCCTTCTCCGCACTCTTCAGCCTTGAAATTCACATTAAATGGAAAATATACTTTCATCTAAAAGAGTGACTTGAACCGCAAGGATACAGAATGTCATTGATTTTGCTTCTGCAATAAATAATAAAATTGATCCAAACCTACAAAATGTTGACTTTAACCTCTGTTTGTGTGCTTTGTCAGTTGTCCATTATGAACAGTTTAAGAAACTTGTTGAATTTATTTTCTAATTAAAAAAAAGCATACGCCACTTTTAGACCTAGAAGTTTGGTTCGGCCTAAACCTAGGCAATACACAGGTCTGACTCATTATACCTATCATTATTAGCTCTAAATCAGGACTACATATGGTAGAAGTAACATTGGTTCGTGTCTAAATAAGGTCTATATAATGTTGAATTTAGGTCTATTGCTCAGAGGGAAGATGCAATCAAGTCAAGTTTGAAGTCTGGTTTTGTGACGCAAGTTTGACTTGAGACTTTGTCTAAATTCTACAGATAGTCCTGGTATGGCCTAATGGCAATCTTTTGAAATAAAGAGTAAGGCTTGTTTTATTTTATCTTGGAGGGAAAAGTTAGGAAACCAACAAGTTATTGCATCCTACACTTAATTCCAATATCATTTATTAGCTGGCCACCCACTCTTTTATTATAAGTTGTATATACCCACAAGGCAGCGCTTTGCAGAATCTCATAAGCCAGAAGTGGTAATGCTGATTTGACAAGTTGCTCTTTCCACTCTCTATTTTTTTTTTTTAAAAACCCAGTTAAGATTTTCCCAGTTGAGGCAGGTTCCCCTGATCCACCCAAACAACTACACTCCCAATAGATAAGTGAGCCAAAGCTAAATGAACCCACATAAGATGCTGGAGTCACCCTGTGCAAAATTGCCTCATGCAAATCAAACATTTGCACAATCAAATTAAATGTAATCACTGTGAACACGCTGCTGCTACTTTGGCTGGATGACAGGAGCTGATTTGCGTGCGTGGATAGTAGAGATGATATGATAGCGTGTCTGTGTTACTGTGTGTTTGACAGAGAGAGAGAGAGAGAGAGAGAGAGAGAGAGAGAGAGAGAGAGAGAGAGAGAGAGAGAGAGAGAGAGGCAGGTGGATAGGGGGAGGGTCGGGGTGGTCCAGACAGTCGGTCCTTGTGTTGCCTACCTCACTCTCTCTGCCTCTGCGCATCATTGAAGGGGGGAGTTTGGCCGCCGCTCTCCTCGGCCAGTTTCACCGCCTGGCTGGTTAATAATAACACTTCCGCCCCTGCGTTACTCCATCACCTTTTATTTTCCTCTCTCCTGTTTTATTCCCTGTGTCCGACACCAGTCCGTTGAACGCGAACGCCTCGCCCCCCCTCACCTGAGCGTTAGATGGAATACAGGGGTTTGCCAGCCGCGTTTATCTTCTCCTAACTGGGAAACAGCGCGCGGGAGGGGAGGGGGGTCCAGAGGGGGGGCGCGGGCGGGAGGGAGACGTTTGAGGACTAAAACACAGCCAGCCGTGATTCATGGACGCGCCGCACCGCGCATCATGAGGACACAGCTACCGACAACAAGGTATAACGGAACTCTATTCAAATACAACCTCAATATTTTATTTTACTTTATTTTTCGTTTAAATAGCCGAATTCGTGCTGTTTCCTTGCGTTTATTCTGTACAGCGTTTGACTGTGATGCGTTCATGTGTGCTATATATTGTCTTATCGCTGCGTTGGTTAGGATGCCTCCATCACGGAAAAATCTTTGACAGCCTCTATAACCTGAACCCGATGCAGCGAAATGGGCCCTTTTTCTTTTTTTTTTTCTACAAAATGTCATTGAGGAGAAAGCGCAGATGTTCTCTGTTTATGCTGTTTGCATCGTGAGAGTAGCTATTAAGCGAAACATCCCCGTCCCTGCTTAAAAAAACGCATCCTCCAACTCTCTACACCCAGACGGAGTAAAATCAGCTGTATTAGTTATTATGTAACAAATCTGGAATTTTATTTTTAGGCTCTCGTGCTTCTTTGAAATGGCTTTTCTCTATATTATGCAGACATGTTCACACTTTATTTACTTTCTTCCATTTTCATATAGATTCCGAAGTGGTGATTTTATTCACTCAATTAAAGTGAATACATATACTCCTTATATATAGGAGTTGTTTCAAAATCCAAACAGAACTCCTCAGTTATGATCTAATTTCTCACTTACAGGACTACTTCCCCTTGACATGACATTGGCAGTGAAGCTTGAAACTACATTGTTTACCTTTCTGGGCACTTTTTCTTCTAATGTGAAGTGGCTTACAGCTCAATGATTTGTCTGTCCTGTCAAGCCAAATTAGATGCGGACATGATTAAACAGACAAAGAACAAGCCTAGATGCATAGTAAGAGGACATGCAAGATTTATTCTAGTATACGTTGTCTAATAATTGTCGTGTTAACTTCTAACATTTCTCAATGCATGAGGGAAAGGAAAATGTATATAACATGATCGGTCGAGCAGTTTCAAATCAAAATGTGTCATACTGTATTTGAATACTGTATGTGCCATGCTGTTATCTTGGCTCTGGTACTGCTGCACATGTTTTGGCAGGCAGTGTCAGTTGACTGGAAAGTAACCAAAAGCAGGGTTTTAGAACTTCTTTATCTATTTTAATTTCCAGAAATTAGACTGCAGAGCTGGCAAGAGAAATGGGAAGTAAATTGAATGATTAACACAAGTTATTCTGTCTTGTGGCTGCAGCATTTGTTTTAAACTCAGATCTGCTTTTGTTCTTTTCTTGTTCGGTATATAAATCGTAGTTAAACTCATTTCCTCATAAGTACAAAAATCAATAGGAAGATTTGTGGCAGAATCATAACTAAATACAACCCAGGCGGCACTGAAACCAGTGATGTCTCACAGTCGGTTCTAAAAATGGTCACAATACAATTTATGTCTTTAAGATCACCAGAAATTCAAATGAAATAGTCATGTAATGTGGACTCTTTCTCTATTTCTCAGTTCTGTGGTGCTTGTGTAGCATGTACTTCAAATGGAGGTTTTGTATTTTAGCAAAATAATTCCAAATATTTTTATTAAATAGCCTAAGATATGTACCTGCTTCTTGCAATAAAGACAAAATCTTCTTTGTTCACAGGGAGGACCTGGCATAGGCATCTCTGTCTAGATGAAGTGGTCCAGCCATGCAATGTTCCTGGAAGTCAGTGATTCTGCTGGCCTTGGCTTCGATTGCCATCCAGTACACAGCCATCCGGACGCTCACCTCTAAGCCTTTCCAGCTGTGCCCACTGCCCAGCCCCCAGAACTGCGGTCTCGGGGCTCAGGAGACAGATCCCTCCTTTGAGCGGGGACCAGCAGGTGGGGCAGGCTGTGATGACTACCCCTACTTTTCAATCAACGCCACCCGTAAACTTCACATACTGGTCTTAGCCACCACTCGCAGTGGCTCCTCCTTTGTTGGCCAGCTGCTCAACCAGCACCAGGAGATATTCTACCTGTTTGAGCCTCTTTATCACGTTTATGCCACATTGGTCCCACGTCAGTCACACACCCGCAACCCCACCGACCGCCGCGTGACCCTAGGTGCCAGTCGAGACCTCTTGCGCAGCCTGTATGGTTGCGATCTCTATTTCCTAGAGAATTACATAAAACCGACACCCACAAACCACACTACGGACAAACTGTTCCGCCGAGGGGCCAGCCGGGCATTGTGCCAGCAACCTGCCTGTGATGCCTTTGGTCCAGGGGACGTTAATGTGGAAGAAGGAGACTGTGTGAAGAAATGCTCAACCTTAAACATGACTTTAGCAACAGAGGCTTGTCAGGAGAAGAAGCACGTGGCCATCAAAGTAGTTCGGGTTCCTGAAATCGGAGATCTGCGGGCTCTGGTCGAAGACCCGCGGCTCAACATAAAAGTCATTCAACTTGTGAGAGACCCACGTGGGATCCTGTCATCCCGGATCGAGACGTTCAGGGACCCATACCGATTGTGGCGCATTTGGAGGGCCACAGGGAGAAGACCGTATAATCTAGACATGAATCAGCTCACAGTTATCTGTGAGGACTTCTTTGGTTCAGTTTCAACTGGTCTTAGTCATCCCCACTGGCTGAAAGGGAAGTACATGTTGGTTCGATACGAGGATTTAGCCCGAAATCCACTTCTAAAGACTCAGGAGATCTATGACTTTCTTGGGCTGCATATGGATAAAAATGTGAAACACTGGATACGCGTAAATACTCGAGGAAGCAATGAACCTTCGGCAAAACACAAGTTTGGAACAGTGAGGGACTCAGCGGCCAATGCAGAGAGTTGGCGTTTGAAACTGTCCTATGATATTGTAGAATTCACACAAACCATGTGTCATAAAGTACTGAAGCAGCTGGGATACAAGGCTGTGAAATCAGTTGAAGAACTGAAAAACCTGTCCTTCTCTCTAGTGCAGGACACAACATTTGTACCATTTTTGTAACAAAGATAGTTCTCTAATAACTATTTTTGATATATTTATATTGTTGCCTTATAAGTTCCTCAGTTTGTTTCATTTATTATGTGATTTTGTTCCATGAAATTTGCACTAAATTCTGGAGGTGTCTGAATGCACTAAGGGAAGTGTTGATAAGTCCCCAGTGATACAAAAACCACACATTTTTCACACATAAAAGATGCTACGTTGCAAAACTTAAAAGTATTTGTCCACGAGTGGAATGATTTCAAGGCGCTGTCTCCGTTATTTGCTGTATAAAATATGTAATTTCAGCAAAAGTTAAATATTTGTCACTAAAACCATGGAAATCAGGAAGGACTCGGTAAGGCATACGTGTTTTTTTAAGACCTGTCATGGCAAACTTTAACTGTACAAGCTCTACTGTGCAATAAATAGTGAATGTCGCAGTCAACCTTTATCACTGTGGCATTTTTATCCGTGTGGGAAGAGGAGAGATACCTCTGACAGATGCCGTGCTTGCAAAGGATAATTGCAGACAATTAATAGGCTCTCAAGTGAAAGGGACAGAATCCCATTGGAGGTCACAGGCATCTCATCTGAGGATTTTACAACCATCTGTGATAGACAAACACTCACAAATTAGAGGTAATGCTAAAATCTTTATTATAGAATCCTTTTGTTTTTTTCAAGAGGATTATAACATTAATGTAGACCATCAATTTTCCAATGCAAGTAGATTTTGAAGCACTGCAGTGAAGAGCCATTGATTACTTTTATTGTATTTATAATTTTGTTGTAATTTGCTGTTTTCTATTATTTTGTTAAATTTATTTCCCATCTATTTCCACCAGTGATTACAGTATTTGTAACACTATTATATGTTTGTGGATTCAGGTACTTAGTTAAAAAGGAAATCATTTAACTCTTTTTATGTCGCCTTATAAGCAGGGATTACATAATAACTAACACAGCGGAGCAAATAGACCCTATGCATTCTTTTTCAACCAAAAAGCACAGCTATTTTGATGTTCTGCCTTGCTTTGGTGTTTATCTCGTAGATAAAAGATTTATAACCCTGAAAGACAAGTCTTTGTGGAGCAGATTCGAGTGTTTCCAGGATGTGTTCCTGACTAACAGGGTACAACACAACCACCTTTCTAAAGTTGCATCTACATTAGATCATACACAAAGAGTATTACACTAATGGCTGTGCATAATCTGGGACAAATCCTTTGATCATTAGTGCAGCTGGTGTGCAGTTTTAACCAAGCAGTGTTAATGGACTCAAGGTTGAAATACAGAACACAGCAGTTACATAAATAAATGTGTCAGTCTTTCCTCCAGCTTGTTAAAATAATACTAAACTCATGCGACAGCAGCCAAGGCTTTTGGAAAATTTACCACTTTTTATTCTTCAACTGCATTCCTAAACTCAAGAACAAACGTAGGGTAAAAACATGGTGGTCTCATTTAAATTAAAACATAGCATAAGCTGTTGGGTATTGATGGAGTCTCCTGTCATTATTGCTGCAAAATATACAATTTGCTCCTCCAGCTGGTGAAAATCTGTATGCTTGGTTTGCACAGTTAATTTGCATTTTGAAGTCATGTTATTTTAGCAGTGGCTTGTTTGGTAAATTGCCTTTCCAGTTAGCGGTCATTTCATGCTGCATATTGTACTTTATAATCTCCCTCTGCTACTGTAGGAGCTTAAAATCTACGGTGGTTCAGACTGCATTGCGCAGAAGCTGGCAAGGATATGAGCACAACGTATGAAGTTGCACCTCTAAGATGCTAAATAAACCCATTTTAGTGTGATTTTGGTATAGGCATTACATAATTAAAAAAACCTGGGTGTGCATATGCTACACAGGAAGCAGGTTATTTCAGGGCTAGACCAGATATGATTGTCACTCTTTTTTTTCATTTTAATTTTTTTCTAAATTCCAGAAATGAAATACTTGCATGTTTTTGAAAGGTAGAAAAGCAATTTTTTTCTTTTACTAATGAGAAAACAATTAGCTAATAAAAACATCTATGTTGAAACTAATAAATCAACACCAAAAAAGTGAAAAATACTCAATTTTCTTTCTTTTTGTTGCTAGTAAATACTTAAGTTTCGGGTGCTGTGAGGTACATCTCTTCAGTTGAGATGTCTATTTATTTGCAGACAATGACCACTTGTTTTCCCATAAGATATAAACCCTGTGAATGTAGCATCACACGCCCAGGCTCATCAGTATTGGTGACCGGATGTCCATTGAGATGCAGAGCACAAACCTTTGATCCTCCTCTGTTCTGAGACTGGAGGCAAACTCTCCCTCTTTCTCTCTTCCTGCGCATTCTCTGCCATCTACTTCTTTCTTTCTGTCTTTTTTTACAGACATCTCAGGGGATTGTTCCTTTGCTTCAGTGCTCTCTACGTGTTTTTTAAACTTCAGCTTGGAAGTTTCTGAATGTGTTTAGAATAGTTTTAATTCCATACTAAAAAGGGTCAGCAGAGATGGAAAACTGCATCTTTTGGCAGTTACAGTATGTATTGAAAACAAAGGAAAATATCCTTTTGTCAGAGAGTAAGACAAGGGGACTAACAAAAGTTTTCATTTTCTTACCTCGAGTTTGATTTTGTGCATTCATTAATAGTTTACCAACTCAGCCAAGATGTTAGAATCAATACTAGTGAAAACAAGTTCTAATTTAAATTTGTTTTACAAAGTTTGTAAAATTGTTTACAAATTAAATCAAATTTACAATTTCATATTTTTACACCTTTAGCAGTGTCATTCAATATTAATTATTTGAATCTGCATAAGCAAAACCAACATTGGCAAGCTTTATTTTTTGAGGTTATTAGCACATGTCTAAAATAAATGATATTGTGGAAGCAATTTGAAGCTGAACAGATAGATGTTAACAGCTTAATTGCAGATTCTCTCCCATGCACACACACACACACTCTGCATCATGATCCCCATGTGTCGTGTGTCTCTGAGCTTTTGCTGAACCCGTATGTTGTTTTTTGTGTCCCAAGGCTGAACATATGGTTCACAAGCTACTGGGAAAAATGACCAAAAAAAAAATCCTCCACCTCCCCAGCCCTCACTGTTTTATTCCACTCCTCTTGAAGTGATTACAATAATCTGACCCTGTGTCTGCACAGCAGAGCAGATAGATCTCTGCTTCTCTATGCTTTCCAAACTGTGCTGTCAGAAAACGTTCTGGTCAATACATGCAAGAGATTTAAGGTAATATTAAGTGTGCAGAATTCGCTGTTAGTGATGATGTTAACCTTGGATATTTGCCCATGAAAATTTGCTATCTACGTAATTTTTCTTTTGTCTTTGTTTGTCTCGGTCTGTGAGTGTGACTTGTTTTGTGCTGCCACTTAGCAGGAAACAGTCTTGGTGCAAAGCGAAAAGCCCACTGAACTGCACAAATCAGCTGAATTGTGCTGCCTACACGTGTCACTGCTGCTGAGGCGGATGTGCACTTTTTTTTTTTCTTACTCTGACAAGTACACATCATCCCTTGACCATCAACGGATCACCTTTTTGCGAGTTGACTGGTGTTCAACCATACATATGAGCAGCCCTAGATGCAGTTTACATAAGTGAGTTGATTTTAGGACAGAGCTCAACAGATCCATGAAAATAATTATCTTAAAAATCATGGGTACTTTTTTGTTCAGCTTTTCTGCACAGGCTGTCAACCAGGCTCTTATTTGATTGCTGGTAAAATGACAGTTGGGGGTTGGCAACAGGAGCTTTGCTAAAAATGATACAAGCAGTTTAATTGAAGCTGTCAGCAGGTCAGCGCAATAGAGGCATAGCAACCAGGTCATTATGTAGTTAGAGATCCAAAACACCATGTTAGGTATAATGGGCCAAAGTGCTTTTGAATGAAACAAAAAAAAAGGAAAAATATTCACTGTAATAATCAAACTGGAACCCCTAGTCCTGTTGATAAAAAAAATAAAATCCTATCTTGAAATAACATCTTGGAAATCAGTAAATCTAACACACAGATTATTTGGATTTTGTCAGTGCGCTGTTTCTCGACACATTTGATGTTGCACGAAGCATGCTTCTGAAGTATTTCAAAGCCTGAAGTTGCAATGAAATATCACTTGTAATTTAAGCATTGAATAAATTACTTTTTGTGGTAACCTATTTTTTCATACTAAAGGTTTAATAAATGAAAGCAGTAATTCTTGTGTCATGCCTGAACTTATTTTAAGAAATTAGTAAGTGGGGGTGAAAACTAGAAATGACAGTCTGACTCTTAAATATGAGGAGACTCAGCTGCAACTGGCACGGAGAGGATAGTCTCTGCGTCTCCTGCTCTCATATTCACACTGAGGAGCCATTGATGGTAAATCCCCCCGTGGAAAAGTGGTTATAGGTGAGTGAGAGAGAGATCGTGTCCATGAAGCTTTAGTCCAGCTTACGTCACTGTGGTCAGCTGTGGCCGTCTTGCATTGCTCTCATTGCTCAAATTCTCCCTTTTGCTGGCCTGAAAAACTGAAACGAGATTAGCGCGCATGCACAAAGGCAAACAAGCAGGAGCAGCCATGAGCTAAGAGTGAAGCTCTCAGAGCTGTGGGAACAGAGCAAATATTGAAGGATCTCATTTTTGACAATAGGATATGTAGGTTTACAGATATTAACTTGCAAATCTATTGCTGCGGAAACCATGTGCAGTGTCAACCCCACAAGATGCAGAGATTAAAGCTGAACATTGTGGTGTGTGGACATGTCAACTATTGGGAGTAAATCCTGATCAAACTCTTGACTACCAGACAAGTAGTTTTTTTGTTTTCTCAGACACGAAGGTTGTAAATCAAGGCTCTAGCAGCACAGTGATGAAGTTTTGAATGATGCCAGCAATGGAGAAGTGACGGATGCCTTCTTGAAAGTCCTATTTGTTTTATGAAAGTCCGTATCTTGATTAATGATTTAACATTCAATCATTTTTTTCTGTATTTGTATATGGAATAGCATATTTTCCGTATAATGCATAGAGAAAAATCGATTTTCTTATGCATTTTCTGCATCATTATGTAGGCATTGGGTATAGATTCCTATCAGCACTTTTGCCAAACAACTTTGTCATGTTCTCTCAAAAAGAGAACATTCCTCCTACATTTCTGGGGTTCTGACTTGCAACATATGTTTTTCTCTGCTCTGTCAGCTCCGCAGGAACCACTAGCACACATGCAGTCAACTCTGTCTGCTGTCTTTGCATTCAGCATCCACCCTGAATAAGGCGCTGTATTATTTAGACAGATATTTTATTCAACAACAACCTCGGTGGCTTTGAGGCTGTTCCAAATGACAGCACTTGATATGAAACGCTAATTGCAGCATCAGAGATTAGTCTGTTGTGAGCTTCCACGAACCTGAAATCCAGTGATGCAAGTCTATTTAATGCACATTTTGTCAATATATATTTCTAGATAAATGAGTTGGATTTCCATCTCCTGAAATATTAGGAAAAGCTATTTCTTTTTATAAAGCTTAACAAAAGAGACCAAGGCCCTACAAGGAACATCAACCATGCAAATATGTGTAAAAAATGTAATTAGTTGCAGGAGCGGTTCAGGAGAAGCCTGAAATTGCTTGAAAAATTACTGTTGCATATTTGGCATCAGAGACGCCACATGGAGCTTTTTCAGTCAGCATTGTGTCTGCGGTCAGCTTGACTGCCTGACAAAAAGCATAAACTTCAAGCAGAAAGTGTTTGGAGAGAATAAAACACATGCAGACAACGGTCTTCCCCCCCTAGGAAAAGAAATATCATTTCAATTTAAGTGTAATCCACTGGCCCTGACCAAAGTGTCTTATAATACCCCATGCAACACTGAGCCCAGGGATACTGGAGATATCCACACCAATATCAGTACCAGTAGTAAAAACCACAAATCACTAGCTGTTACTATATACTTAAGACAAGCGGGTTGTAAAACATTTTTTTGCAGAAAGGAATGGCTTTGGAATAAGTTAATAAACAGTACTAGTGAAGGACGGCTTCACAGGGTTCACGTAATATTAACTTTCTTTTGTTGAATGTTTTTAAAATAAATCCAACTGTCTTTTAAGCATTTTATCATGATTCAATAATAATTAAATTAGAGAATAAGAATTTAATTAGACAGCCTACCACAAGTTATAATGTCTTAAATATCATATAGCAATGATTTGTTTGATAATGGTAACCTAATGAGATATTAATTTAAAGCCCACCTTTTTGTAAAATATTCACGATCAAAATGCACACCATCCAAAAACTTCCTCTTCTATCTTGTTAGTCCATAAAATATTTTCCAAAAGGTTTTGGGTTTTCTGAAGATGCTCGTTGGCAAACATGAGGCAGATTTTTGTTTTCTTCCTGGTGGTTTCTTATTATTTCTTATTCTTATTTGGCACCTTTCTTATTGTTGCCTCATGAACACTTATCTTTAAAAAATCTTATAAAAATATGGTTTACTAATTTTAGCACAACTCCGGTTATACTTGGCCTATTAACACAATTTAAAAACTGATGTGTAGTTTATAATGTGCACTTTAAGCTCAAGTTGAGTGAGACTGAGGGAGGCGGAGTCTTGCTGCTACGCCGTAACAAACTAGACATTACAAAGAGCTATAAGGCTATGGACCCCTATGGTTTAACAGATCGATACTCACAGATGAAAAATCGATACTTTCTGAGGGCGGAAAATATCGATATATATGGCTGAATCGATTTATTTACACAGCCCTAGTAGCTCTGCCTTCCCACAACCCCAACCACCACAATGAGCCTTGCAAGAATTAAGTGAGTGAGTCTGGACAGGTGAATGAGCCCAGTGCTCCCAACCCCAGGACATGTTTGAACACAGTGACTCCCCTCAGTGGCAGAGTCACTGTTTTTATTAGTGAAAGCCATCATGTGGAAATTGAGTTAAAATCATAAAAGGCTAATATCCATTGGCACCATTACTCAGTGTCTTCCAAAACAGGAGAAGAGTCATTTCACACTCTAAGTGATATTAAACAGCATTGCCAAATGATTGCAGCACCCAGAAAAACAACATTACGGGGTAATATTTAAAATGTCAGTGTGAAATAAAATATATCCCTTAGACATACTATAAATCAGTCACTGTGGGTTCTTTAAGTCTTTGTTTTTTTACTATTATTTTATGTTTTATCAAATTATTTACCTTTTGTAAGCTGGGTTTTTCTATTTGGAGAATAGTTAAAAGTACCTTCTTAAGGAAGGTGGGCATATATTTGAGGAAATTATCATCTCTACGCTACTGTGAAAGCTGAACATTATGGCGCGTGTATTGATGAGTTTTCTGAAATGCGGGCCATTAAAGCTTCAGAGATGAATTCTTCCAATCTTATCTGAAAGCCTTAATGTTTTTAATGATTAAACATGGAGTAACGCTTATAAAAAGGCTCTCTGCCTTATTTAACACTTTTGAGCTGTGACAGGATAATTAGTCTAGGTATAACATTGGAAAATTGGTAGATTAATGTAATTGCTATAGTCTCTGTTAGTCCTTCCCTAATTATGAAAAGAGGGTAGATGACTTATTTGAACATTTTAGTACCAAAGCACTCGAGATTTCAATAGTATCTGATAAATCAATTAGGATCTGTGGAAAATAGACATCATCATTCAGCAGGAAGGCTGAATTGAGTCAGAGAAAAGTTACATTTCAGAATCACCATTACAAACATTCATGAGAAATTTGAGCGACCCAACTGTGTTTAATCCACAGCTATAACAGAAAAAAACAATGATAAACCTCATGGATTAAATACTTTTGTTTATAGCCTCTTATCAATGCCATTCTGCATTCGCCCCATGATTCCTGCCGGTTTGACAGTGAAATGAGCTGAAAATATCAGACTCTCAATTAGACCCACTCAACCCGGCACTGACATCATGATCTCATCACCGTTTGCATCAAGAATGGCTCCTGTGTCTCGCTGCAGTTATTGACAGTTTGGAAGAAGTGAGGCAACATCTTAAACAGTCTCCCTCCTTGTTAAATATTCCACCTACAAGCCCTTCAGAGATGTTATTAGCTCTTTGTCAGTGGATTTGTTGCATACTGTAAATGCCCCATTTCTCCCAGGAACCTTTCCAGTCTTATTAAAATCTCCATTTGTCAGGCTGCTCTTTAGACAAAGACATTTGAACAGCGTGTTGTTAAGTTACTGAAGAACAATCTCAAATTGTCCTTTCAGAAGGAAAATTGTAAAAAAAAAAGTTGTTTTTAATTATTATCAAGTTAATGACTACTTCCATGCCATATCAGTAAAACCTCCACACTCATGTAATATTCATTTGGAAATCTCAGCAAAAGTGTTGGTATGAACTGATTATTGAAACATTTGTTATACGGAGCATGCATATTTCTAAAGAGAGACTCAAACTTCTCCAGGCCCTCCTAAAGGAAAGCTTTGTGATATGTAGCTTTAGATGTAAATTAGGAATCTGAGAAAAATATCATTTGACATCTGACCTTCTGAGGTAGCATATATTTCTATTGAGTATTTGTGCATATAAAGAGGAAGCATCTGCTTATATCCTTCATCTTTCACAAATACTACAGAGCAGTGCATTCAATAGTCTGACAAAGTTTGCATTAAAATTCCAGGATAAAACTCATAATGTAAATGAAACTCTGCTCATTTTGGCTTTACTTGGAGGTCTGGCTGGTGTAAAGCTATTTACAGTCTTAGTCAGACCTGCCAAACAGAATGGTATTTTAGCCATCTTTGCATCAGCTTTGCAAGGATGGATCTAAAGGCCTCTAGGCAATTAGATCTATAAAAATAATTCCATTCACGATATGGGTTCTGTTGGATTAAGTACTTGATAAGAACATGGCAAGTAAATCCTGGGAAATCCTTCACCCTTGAAAAATCTTGGACATTCAATGGAATCTCTTCCAACAACTTTGTTAGAAATAAATTGAGCAGGTTTTCTCATTAAAATGAACAAGTCTGTGACATTAAGAGAGTTATAAATATGTAATGTATCTGGTAGGTCCACTCTGAGCTTTGCAAGAGAAGAATAGCAAAGGGTTCATGTACGTGCAGCAGCTTTACCATCCAATATGGCAGCATAAATTTGTGCTGATGACATCACACATTACTCTTTTTTGTTCTTTTTCAGTTATCGTTTGTCTAAAAGCTGTGTACAGTCTGGATATAGCAACAGAAACATCAAAGGCTCAACACAGAAACCTAAAGTTAATTTACATGTTTTTGGACTGGAACTTAAACCATTTGAGAAAAAAAAAGTACTTGAGAACATGCAAATTAAACACAGAAAGACTTTAGATGTTAATACTTTGGTACAAGTCAACAAGTCAGGTGTAATTAAACTTTGCTGACAAAATAGATACTTTTACATAGATTTATAAGATTTAAATGAGTTCCTGCACAATTGTGTTTACCAAGTTGTATTGACCTTATAAAACACAAATGCAATACGAGAGAAGTCAGCATAGAGGGGGCAGCATTCTTTCTCCACTCTGTCATTTCCAGCTCTATAGATCTCCAAAACTCACTTCTTCTACTCGTAAATTTTAGTACCACCTGTTATTTGCTCTAAAGAACTAAGACTGAATCACGGTGCACATAATGGTTGAAAACGTTCATAAATGTATCCTTTACACATGAATCACAGTTGTCTTTTTTTTTTATTTTCTGCAATATTTTCCCCATCCATCATTATTATATAGTTAATATACCATGCAAGCTTGATTACAAAGAGTTTCTGTAAAAACTTTTCGTCTGACTCCAAAAATAGACATTTATAAACTTGTTTTTTGAGATATATGAAAAAATATGTAAATGGTAAATAAAATGCATGGATTATTCCATTCAAAGAATCTTCATTTACCTTAAAACGAAGCTAACAAGGGTGTGCATTTCTCTCACAGTATCTGCTTTAGCATCAAATAATGCAGCTGAGTAAGGAAGTCACACAGAGAGGAAACAATGATAAGCCAGTTGGACTTCAGCTGCGTTGTAGCATGTGACATCATTCCACCCTGGAGCTCTGTGCAGATGGAAACAGTTTAATGGTTTGGCTGGTATCATTTTTCAATACTATGGTTTAAAAACATTGTTCATATGTAATAGTTATTAAAAGCTTTACTGTCTGTTTGGTGCAGCGTTTAGCTACGATGTTACTGAGAATTTGCTATGTGCAGATTTAATGCTGCCCTCATTTACCTAGAAAAAAATCCAGCACACTCTGTGAGTCTCTTCTTTGAATGATTTGATGATGTTATATAACATTCCCAGATCAACTCTGCCATTGAAGCGTCGCTCAGAAAGGAACGGTGTCCTAATGCAGTAGGTGACTGTTTGCCAAAAGCACATTTCTGCCACCTTCAATAAACTGAAGAGAGGAAAATATTTTACTGCTCGAGAGGAAATAACACATCTGCTTAGCACATGTTCTGGTGGTACTGGATGAACTATGAGACAAAGATTTGACAGCAAGAAACAGTGAGTCACAGAAACAGCCTGGGATATTGCATGACCTGGAGGCAAAGTCTCTTTTAAAATATAATGTGTTTGAATTTCCCATAATCGGCATGGAAGGAGGTGTTTGCAGGCCCTGATATTTCATTATATGTGACGTAAACCACTCCATGTTTATTATGCGTAAATGCTCTGTTGGTGCATTTCAGAATTGCGGTCAGAAGTCCGAATTTCTGAGACAAAGTCCAAGAACCTAACAGAAACGCTCCCTGAAGTCACAACTCCCACTTTGAAAAATGAAGTTCTCCCAGCAGTGCTGATCTCAAAATGGTCCAAACAAAAGGAAGTTTTAGCCGCAGCGACTGTGTGACAGTGTGTGGTTCATTAAAGCAGTCACACACATGCAGCTAAACCCCACATTATTCAGAACCCCGGCAGATTTACATCTGAAATTATTTTCATTCAGCCAAGAAATCGGTTTCCAAAAGGCAATGAGGCAACAGATTATAAAATAATGTAAAAGGAATTTCAATTTTGAAAAATAAATTCATCAGTTTTGATTTACATTTAATTATAAGATGGCATGCTAAATATTAATGATACTCTTCTCAATATTTAGTGGAAACTCTTTACTGGCTTTACAGCAATCATATTCTTCTCATAATTTCTAGTTATTTGCATTTTTCCATGTGCCATACAGAGGTTTAAATGATTACTTTGAGCCTAACTCTTGACCATTGCTGCATTGGGTGTAAAGTCAATCGATCTGGATTTGAGGAAACGCTACGAGATGCAGAGGCAACACATCCATTTCTCTGACTTGTGGCTCTGCTTTGCTGTGAAGATGATGACAGAAGAAACTTGCAACTTGAAACCAACTTCAAAGTGAGCCCAAAGGGTTTTTTTTAACACTTTTTGTGTACAAGGAGCATCTTTGGATTTTAGAGTGCATTTATTTTATTGTATTTTTTTTTTTTTTTTTTTTTAAATGAGGCATTCATAGGTGACAGGCATGAACATCAAACAGTTAATTCACTCCCTTCTCAAACATAGTAAGATGTCTTTCTTATCAAGGGATTGTAGATCCTTTCAAACAGGAAGTGTCTTTGAGTTTCTTCAATTTTGAGTCAGTTACATGTGGGTGTGAAATATAAACCATTTGTGATTTTCAATTTTGTTCAAAGATGACACGGTTGATTGTCACTGTTCAACAAAACCAGCTTCATATTGATCTGTTTTTCAAGACTTTAGCTTTTCTTCTTTTTTATTTTTTTATTTGTTTGTCCTCTGCCATCCTTTTAGGGTAAAGTTTTTTTTTCTTTTAAATGCTTGGCGTGTTGCAATATTGCTGCAATACCTATGTTGTTTTTGCGGAATGGCAAAGATAAGCAAGATGTGAACAACAAACTGAAACACTTGCATCAAACAACCAAATAGAGCAGAAAATCTGCAAAAAGCTACAGATATTTAAACGGGGATTTATTACCAGCGGTGATATCTTTAAAGGAATTTATTTATTCCTCTTAGTTTCTTAAGGTTTAAAATTGAAATCAAAGTGTCTATTGCAGAGCCCTGCAAAAACATCAAATTATGTAATTGAGCTTTTTCACATTTTGTCCCATTTCAATCACAAACTTCAAAGTATTTTTTAATCATGTGATAAACTTTATTTTATTAAATACATATGTGAACAAAATGAAATATAACAAATTGACTGAAATGTGTGGCATGCATGTGTTTACCCATCTATCGCCTATACCTGCTTATCCTTGATCACACACAGATACACTCACAGGGCAATTTATGAAGACCAAATAACCTAACAGTCATGTTTTTGGACTGTAGGAAGAAGCCAGAAAACCCGGAGGGAACCCACAGATTTAAACCGACTATTATGATGCGAGGCCAGGAGAGGTAATTATTCCTTGTTGTGAATGTGATTGCAGTAAAAGATGGTTTTTCAAATGATTAGGTCCAGAGACTGAAGGCATTTATGTGCAACACTTTCTCAATTTATAATTTTAGATATAAAACCAAACCATGAAGTCTTTAGTTTTTGAAAAGAATATTTGTTAATGTTCTTAAGTTTAATCATTCATCACTAATTCTTCGCACTTACCTGGAAACAACCGGAGCCTCTGCTGTGACTCCTCTGTGTTTTCTCATCGCTCGTCTTTGCAGAATATTTGTGAAGTGAAAGTCTGACTCAGCTGTGAACGGGTGGCAAAACAGAGGTTTTCAGTCTTTGACGACTAATGATCATCAGTGCCTGCTGGCAGTGTTTGCAGAAACTCTAGCACAGTGTAGTATAATGTAAACATTATTTGATTTATGAACATTCACACTTCTTCACACACATCTGGTTTAAGGCAATTTGTAGCTCATACTTGTGGTTTGATATCTGCATTAGTATTCACTGTGAGATTTAGCGCTAAATAATGTGAAACCATGAATTTTTTTCTGCTTGTTTTAAATGTACCCATTTAATCATCTCTTCATGGTTACATCAAATACAAAAAGGAAAAAAATATATTCTTTTACAAACAAAGTATAATGTCAAAAATAGTATAAACAAATCAATCATGTTTCTCTGTGCTTAAAGAAAATTTTGAATTATTTGCTTGTGCATTAGTTCAGACCTGGCAAACCAAGCAAACTTCTCTTTGCTCAAAAAACAGCAAGAATAAATCTATGCTTCAATTACTGCTCACATACTGAAATGTCACAAGGCAGCGGGTAAATTAAGGCTGAAATTCGGAGGCATTCTTCTTTAATACTCCAGTCACAGATGCCGTACTCCTGAGTTTCTCATTCTCAGATCAATTTGTCGTGGTTGCTCTGTTGGCAAACGCAGAGACGGATTTGGCAGGGAAAGCCTGTTATGTATAAACCACGTGTCAAGCCTCCCTTTTTGCCTGTTTTCAGGTCATTCCTGACAGCAACAGCTGTAGAGGGGATATATTTAGAAACTCGAGACAAAAGAATATGAAGCTACTGACAGCAGTAGTTGAATAGTAGAAACCATAAAGGGGAGAAACTAAGCATTTCCACTTGTCAGATGTTGGTGGAGGAAACATGGGATTAACTTTGTGGTTAAAACTCTGTGCGGTTTTCCACATCACTACATATACGATAAATTGCATAGTCATAACCTTTATGTACAGCACAGATTTGTGACTAATTCTGTTCTATACTACAAGACTAAGGATTCCTTTAATTTACATTTGCTTTTCATTCAAGCAGCTGTGGAGCGTGACATTCATTAACTTAAATATGGATGTGTAAATGCAGCTTTAACTAATGACTTTGTACTCAGCTATTATTTTCTGCTACATTAAGTACATGCCGCATTTTATGTTAAATAAATAAATGTTTTTCTATTTTTTTTTTAGCTGAACTTTTTGTGATGTCATATATGACTGAGGAAAGGGATTTCAGACATATGATATGACATAGGTTTATATTTATTTATGATTGATTTAATCTTTTTATGGGTGGTTATGATGCTTTAACATAAACATAACTTATCATAACTCTGCTTCACTCACTCCGCCGGATCTTTTTGTGGTAGCATCATGTTGCAGTTTACATCTGTGTGTACGTCTTATTAAAAGCTAACACTTCTAAATCATTAGATAAACATCTTTCCAGTAAATTGTTTGTTTCTTGTTTGTTTGTTTTCTTGAATTGCTTATTTCTTGAACCCAGTGATGTCACTGATTACATCACTGGGTTCTACCAAAAGGAGGGTTTTCTCTCTTTTTTTGTATTGTTTGTTTTCTGTAATATAACCCTTTTTATTATCCTGTATTAAATATTTTATTTCGCAGACCATTTAGTTATGTAGATGAGCTTGTAAACTAGATTAATAATCTTATTCATGTTACTTTCTTCAGATTTTGTTGTTTGGTCTGATCTATCATGATATGGTCTAATGATGTGCAGGTTGAAACCATTAAGATTTTGGCTACTTGGGTTGGATTTCAGAAACTAAAGATGTTAAACAATAAAATCCAGCAGAAGAACTTGGAGCTGGCTGCTGATTCTGCTTCCTTTCCACCTTTTTTGGCCTTTTGACTTCACTACCTCACAGACTTTAGCAACTCTCCAGTAAGTAAATGAATTCTACAGTTTAAAAACGCTTGACTCTTCTTACTGGTCTGTTAAACTTCTAAAGCCTTTCAGATGAAAACACATTATGCTGGATTCAAAGCCAAAGTTTCAAAACTATTTTTAATATTAAGACACAGTTTTATTACTATTATGCATAAATCCAAACCATTGCTACTTGAGGACAACTGCTTAAAAAAATAGAAAATATGTGGGGGGGTTTATGTCAAGATTTAGGTTAATTTAAAGTTCTAATTTGCATTTATTTGTGAACAACATAACTTTACAATGAATACAACAAAAGTTCAATTAATTAAGGTTTTGGAAGTCACACAGAATGATACAATTTCAGGCGTAAAACACTAAAAAATCCTGACTACTGTGTGTCATATGAAACTGTTCAGTTCCCATAAACTATTTTTATTACTGTTTCAAAGTCATGCTACCTCAGATGCTCTCCAGGTCCAGGATAATGTGAGAATTATGTAATGCCGTACTGCCTGTCTGCAAAGCATTGTTTGGGACATTCAAGGTTGTTTAATACATGTTATTGAATAAAATTTATTTCTCATTAATAAATTTGACGGTTTTGAAGTTGTATGATATATGGAATTATTTATTAAAACAAAATAAGACGATGAATTTAAATTCAGGAAGAATATGATGATCTACTTTTAGTCTGATGTAGAAGCGTCCAAAGCCTCTGCAGTCATGCAAACAGTTGCATAACAAGTTGAAGATAAAGACCTATTATTTAGAGCAATATGATTTATTTTGACTATTGAAGAGGTGATTTTGTTTAAATTATAGAGTTCAGCTTGACAGGTAAAGAAGACATGGAGGTCTTCTTCATATAATTTTCACACTCTGTTCATCCTGGAGGGAGAAAATGATATAAAATTTGAGAAGTCAATGTAGACATGTCAAAAAGTTGTTATGCAAAAATGAACTTTAAAGTCTCCTCAGAGGTCAGACAGTTATTATTCTTTTTATATTTTTTCCAAAATGCTACACCTTTACTAACAGACACTTAATCAGCATGGAGACATCAATGACTGACTCTTACAATCTTCTTACTACAGTACAGACATATTTTTTATCTTGATAAAACTGCTTGGTTGTAGTGCTAACTCAAGGAACATATTACATATAGTTATGCATTTGCTCCATTTAAAAGCTAAAGAACATTCGTTTGTTGCAATACTACTAAACGGTAAAAAAACACAATCAATTAATAACTGCAGACAGTTTAACTTCCACGGCTGTACAGGTGCAGTAACCACAGTTGACAAATCAATATTTCTTACTTTTGCCAGTTTATGCTTGTCAGAAACCTTCTTGGAGGGCGTCACCGTTGTTTTCACAAACAAGCTCCTCTGATGCTTTAAAAAGCATCTCGTGTTCATGCCCAGAGCAAGAATAATCAAATTATCCAACAGCTTGTATGCTTTTAAAGTTTCATGCACAGAGAGAAACCAATTAACCTCATGCTTTTGGATGGTGAGAGGGAGCCAGAGTGCAAACATGCAAACTCAATGCAGAAGGACTCCAGGCCAGGATTCAAACCCACAACCTTCTTGCTGCAAGTCAACCATTCTAACAACTTCACCACTGCATGGTATTTCGATCTAGTTTGCTGTCGCAGACTTCTCTGTGGTAATGTAAAAATTAATACGCACAACAATTTTTCTTCCTTTACAAGTTATTAAATTCAAGAGCAACAAATGATGGTAATGCCATCCCACTAAAGCCTTGCTGACTGTTGAAAATGTGTGCTTTTTAAATGACTCTGGAAAAAATTGCCAGTATTTTTGTCTTGCGGATCTAGAGTCCATATTTCTACCATTCCTGTTTAATTCTTAAAGGTCATGGAGACGGTGCCTGACCTGATGTTGAAGATAAGGTCGACATTCAGGCGTTTGTGCCCTCTTCAACTGCTTTACGGCACAAGGAAGTATCACAAATAATGCTATAAATCCAAAAGATTTTTTTTCTTCATAAATTAAGAACTGCAAAATACTTTTGTATAAAGTACCTGCAACCAATGAGGGCACAGTACAATCAGTGCTGAGCTTTGAGACTAAATGCACATCCAAAATCAATAACTGCTCCCAACAGAGTACTGATTCAGCCATATGCAAATATCATTATTTTATATTATGGACTGGTCAGTTGTAAATAAATTCTTTCTGACCCAATTTCCTTATATATTTTAGTCAACCATGAAAAGGTCTTGTTGGAAATAAAACATTTTTGCGGAGAGACCTGCTTTTCATTTGGCAAAAAGAAAACGCCACTTTGTCATTCTGTTAGAATCTCTTTCTTCATCTCATGTCATTTAGAGTTCATTTGCAGTCTGCTACTGTGAGGATAATTGTTCTATGATTAAAAGTGACAGCGGGGTTTTTCCGCCAGAAGTCTACTTCTCACTTCTTCCATCCTGCAGTTTTTCAGACACTTGGTCATCAGAAGTGACTTTGATTGTGACAGAAAGTGAATGATGCATCAAATGACCTTCATAGCCAAGTGACCCAAGTGGCGTTTTCACAGCTTAGCAAGAAATACAAGGGCAGGAAGCATGTGGGGTTTTCTGCACGTAGAGAGCACAGAAACAGATTGTTTGAATGTCCAGATTCGTGTGTGGTAACGCCAGAGCTCTGCATGCAAACCTTTCTCCCTCAAGCAGCCTTCTGCTCTGCAATTACAGCATGTGCATTGTTCACAAAATCACTGCAAGGGTGCTCTAAAACACCATCAGCTTGGGAAATGATCTTTCAACTTGCGGCAACAAACTCCATAGCTCAATCGAGATGTGAACATTGTCTGATGCGTCTGACTTTTCCTTGCAGAATGTTTGCATTTGGATTTCAGGCTGTGTGTGTGTGTGTGTGTGTGTGTGTGTGTGTGTGTGTGTGTGTGTGTGTGTGTGTGTGTGTGTGTGTGTGTGTGAGTCTTCTCTGCTGATCTCCAAGCATAACCTGCCACATTGAGTTAATGGATCAATCTACACCTCACAGGTGCACCAGATGGGCATCACTTCGACTTTAAAATCCTACACCATCTCTGCCAAAGTCGGTTTGTATCTGACCAGCTAAAAATAAGAGGGGAAAAAGTATGTGATAAACAGAAGTTGGAGTATTCAGAAGCAATGACAGAGTGGCTCAGATTGATCGAACCGAACTGTAAACAGCTCTTATCTGCAGTGTTTGAAGAAGTGTTCGTTTTTGCTTTTCCTGACAAAATGAGTTGGTCTTCTCTCTTTGCAAGTGCAAAACTGATTAATTAGTTTGGTGCTCTGACATGTTTAGAATGAAAAATATTTAATTACACCAGTAATGATTGGATACAGTGACCATTGAAGAGGTTTTTTTTACATTTTTGCTCAACATGGAAATGTTGAACTTTGTGATATTTTAATGGGTTTAACACAGATTAATCATTGCATTATGCAGCTCAGATTCAATATTCATTCCAGAACCTGACACTTCATTACTTGATCAATGACTTCTCCAGGTTATATATTTTTTAAACCCTAATTTTATTGTTGCCATATAAATTAAACCTAAACATTCCCAAATTAACTGGGTCTTTATCTCACAAAACATCCGTCTGTGTAAATAATTTCTAAATAAAAAGGGGAAAATAAAATGCAGAGGCTCAAGTTAAGATGGAAATAAAAGAAAAAAAAATTACAGATTATCAGAACAGGATGCTTCACCTTTTGGTTCTTGGTTGCGCTTTGCAGCAGAGAGTCTGGGCTTCAGTTTCTTTGAAGTAGTTTAAAAAGTAGAAGAAGAAAATAGGAAAGATCATGTGTCTAAAAAATAGAATAAACTCAGTCTTTGCACAAACTGAGTTTGTTTTTATGTACAAGTCTGCATTAGAAAGAGTTACATTAACAGGGGGTGAGATCAGAATTTTGTTTTATTTTTCATTTAACAAAAGTCATTCAGTGATAGAAAATAAAGCATCTAAGTTGATTTCATCACATGTAAAGCACAGCTGGACACTGACGCCGGGAATTGGATCTTCCAGCAAACCCCTTGTGCTTGACTGCACCTTTCCGACATCACCCATCATTCTGTTAGCCGAGGCGCGTCCCTCTACCCATCATCCTCTTCTTCTCTCCGCAGGGTCTGGCACGGACTTGAAAGCGAAGGTCTATCCTGGGGACAGCTCACCCTGTTGGGCTGGAATGACAGCATGTGAATCAGTCTCTGGCTCAGTGTGCCCAAATCCTTGTTTTTGGTAATATTTAACTAAGAAGAATCCCAGAAAACATGACAATAATTTAGTGAGTTTGAAGCAATTAAAAATGTGCTTCATTATATTATATTAACCTTATAATGACAGAGTTTCTGTCTCACTATTTATTTTTAATTCTTATAATTTCGTGGCCTCTCATAATTGTCTCACAATGCCCATTTTCATGTAAATTGCCCCTTTTCCTGCCGTCTAACCCTCTCCTATTGTGTTGAAATATTTTTTATTTTTTGATGGTGGATTGTGAAGTTCCTGCTGTGGAGAACAGCAGTGCAGTTGGAGAGAGAAATAAAAATAGCTTGGCATGTCAGCAGGGGTTTATGATGGCCTCTTTTTCCTCTGAGAACTCATATTAAGTCCTACCCACATCTTATACAATGGACCAGCTGGTTTAGGCTGACAACTCGAGTCACACAGTGCAGCTTGCAGCATGTTTTAAAGTGACCGTTTCTATAAAAGGGTGTTTCTACCTTCTCAAAATAACTCCATGCACATTTTCATTTAAAAATAAACCACTGGCCACTTTTAAAAAGGCCCAAGTTTCACCTGTGGCGAAATGATTAGTTCCCCTTATTTTTCACAGTTCAAACAATTTTTATTTCTTAAGTTCATCACACTTTTCTTGGAGTTTCCACATAGTGGTTCATGACTTTCGCTGGGGTATATCTGTGACATACTAGTACATTTCTTTTAGCCACAACACAGAACTAGGATCTATTTTTTGCCATCTCACACAGTGAGGATGGTGAGGGTAAAAAAAAACCCTCAAACACACAGTGGGAAAATAGAAGCAATGAGTGGCATCTTGTGCCCACCAAATCCCAATAACAACCACTAGACAGTATCTACAGGCCAATGTAGCCGGGACGCATGCCAGGAATAAGCTTTCTGTTCTACTAGCAGTAGAGCAAATATGTGTACTTTGCTCAACTCTGCTCTGACTGTGGAGTTGTGCGCATTTGCTCAGATGACACTAAGATTGAGCTTTTCTAAAACAAAAATAGTCTGGTGTGAAACAGGACGAATCTGTGGGAAACGGCGTCCTGCTCGTCGTCGAGTACGATGAATGGCACCATAAACTCTGAAACATCGGGAGGTTTTTGGAGAAACAATCTGAGTTCAGCAACAGAGATGACGACTCAAGTTTAAGACTTTCACTCGAATTGCAAAAATAAGACTTCAGACCTTCAAGACTTGTCACAGTTTTTATGTCATGCAATGTGGTGCATATTTTATCACTGTGAAAAAACTTGGCAGTGGTGGATTATGAGGTGTTAATATCTCAAAATAAAATCTATTTATGTTCCTTTCGGTTTGTGAAGATTTGATGCATTTGTATTCTGGAGAGAAATAATCAATCAATCAATCAAATTTTATTTGTATAGCACATTTCTGCAGCAAGACATTTCAAAGTGCTTTACACAATTTAAAATAAAATGAAAACAGATTAGAAGTAAAAATTAAAAGTAAAAGCATTTTAAAACATCTCAAACCTCGACATACAAGGATTCTCAAACCTCAGAGTTTTTGTATCTTGTAAGGGTTTAAGACATTTCAAAGTGTTTCACACAATTTAAAGCACTTTGATCCACAGCAACACATCTAAAACATCCATGAATGGCTAAGTACCTGTAAACGGGTGATGAAGTCTCAGTCACAGTTACACAAGTTTCTTGCTGTGATTACCTCTACAAAATATTAAATTATTAATTATGTCCAGGCACATTTCATTAGTTTTTTGGTTTTTTTAAAGTGATTCTGTTGAACTACAATTGAAAAGCAATGTTCTAATTTTCACTGGTTAAGTTTGTGGGGTTTCTTTTTATCATTCATTATTACTTTTGTCAATTTCAAGTTCTCTCAGTGGCCATTGTGGTTCTTTTGCTCATTCACAGAGGGATACCAATAATTTAGTCTGCAAGTAATGACCAGTTCTGTGGGATCCTGCAAGTAGAGTATTCAAGCAGGACAAACTGTTTTCTGCAGAAGTTAAGAAAACACTAGATCGGCGTTTAAATATTTATTGGAAAATACATTTAATGCATGTGATGAAAATCTAAGCAGAAAGGGTTGTGGAGCAGAAGGGGCCGTGGAAAAACAAACCAATTTTTAGCGTTTCAGAGGCAGCTGATGTTGCACACCAGCAAGAACCATCCACATCCTGGAGGTCTGGCAATCTGTCCTCATGAAAGCTTTGCTGGTACTGCAAAATGGAACTAATAATACTATGAAACTCATTTGCAGTGAGTTAAAGAGGATGAACAATGTAATCAGTGGGATAAATTGTTAACTGAGAGGGGCTGGGCTTGTGTGTAATTGCAAATTGGACATATGAAGCCAGATGGGATTGGACCTTCCTGATCCTAAAGCCAGTCCACATAAATCATCAAACTAATTGAATGTCGTCTTACATAATTTAAAATTGTCATGCATATCACAGGAACTGGAGTGGAAAAAATTCATTTTGGAGTTTTCTGAAGAAGTAGTGTTTTGTAATTCGACATTCTCAGCTGACCAAAGAGTTTGGGGACTACTTTTGACTTGTTATAGACCAAAATCTGAATCTTTTAAAAGTCTTAAATAAATAAAAGAAAAAAATAGTATCTGAGAAATCAGCTAATGCCCCAACATGTGTCTTTTGGTCCATTTCAGAAATTGAGGTACTGGATTTTGATTAGATATTTTAAAAAGCAGACAAGATCTTTGTGAAGTTTGACCTGCTGAATTTTGGTCAAATCTGGATTCATGCTCCTATGTGACCAGACAGAAATCAGTTATTTATCTATAAAAGTATTTTTTATCCCTTCTTTTGGGTGTGGACTGGAATAATACCAGTGGGATGGGACATCGTATTGTCTAGATTTTTATTTGTTTCTGTGTAGTTGAAATTTAAAAACTGCCAAAGGGAAAAAAGGATGAAAAAAATATGTGAAGAGATAAATTATAAATGACACTAAAACATCAAATTGAGGAAAAACTGGATGCACAAAACGATTTTCCCTTTACGGATCTGTTTGACGCTTTGCCACACTTAAATGATTCAGATCATCAAACAAATTTTAAAATCTGAAAAAGTAACCCACAGTGGAATAGAATGATACAAAATTCATTGCACTTTGTTGAAAAATGAAAATTGTTTTTTAGCATCGGTTTGAAAATCTGAAGCACGTGTGTCAAAAACAAACCGAAAAACATATAAGGGGAAAAATACATTCTCACACTACTGAGATATCATTATATAGAAAAAAACTGAAGGACAGTAAAATAATAGATTGACATGCACTCTTATAATATAGTAGCTTATCCAACTTAAATAAATACATTCAGATGGTAGCAAGTCAATGAATTAAGTTAATTGAAGTTAATGTAATTAATTTTAAAAATCCACCATTTTTATTATTTAAGATGTAGACTATTTAACAGGATAGCTATAGACACTAAACAGGCTGATGAAGGTTAAATGGTTAAAGAAAATTAATTTCTTAAATTAATGTAATGTAATTAGTTTATTTAATTTACCTTTGGGATTAACAAAGTATATTTTTTAAATGGTCAAGTTGCACAAATTTACCAGCTGAAGCAATTTTTTTTCAGTGCAAATCGCAGATAAAATGAAAAGTATTATTAAAAATCCTAAAGGTTTTGGCATTGTTCTCAACAGTGCATTCCAGTTAGGAACGCTCAGCACAGAAACGGCAAGAGTTGTTTTGTCTGTGCATTAAAAGGAAGTAAAGAATTTATAATTATAAAAGCAGCAGAGAAAGAGAACAAAGGCTTGGCCCACTCATTTCTTGTTTAGCTAACTTCTGAGGGATTGACAGCAGGGCACAAAATAATTTTTCACATCATCCTCATCTTGTCTTGACACATCAATCAAGTAATTATTTGCGGAGACAGAGCGGCTGATGATTGGTGACTCATTTAAAGAGAAGACGAAACTTGGAGCAATTCAGAAAAGTGACTGCTGTGTGAGTAAGTACAGCACAGCAGCAAGGCATGAGGAATGGGCCAAATCACAACTCTGGGACCCAGGATGCCAAGTGTGGAAAATATTAAACACATTATTATTAACATAGTTCTGGTTCTGTATTCACAGTATGAGGACTTCAGGCAGAGTCAGTCACTTATGTTGTCACTCTGAATGTTTCTGTTTGACATTTCTTTTCTTCCAAATCTGAACATTTTAATATGCAACAGGTTGCAAATAAGAGTCCTTTGTTGAAGGTGAAAACAATTGTTGACAGCAATAGTAACCTGGTCATTTTCTATGTGTGTTTTTTTCTCTTCTGCCTGCATAGCACAATTAAGAGCTGTATTGATGTGATATTAAAACTATGATACCTCACTTAAAGCCTTGGTATGTTTGTCTTAAAGTGTGAGGAGTACCAATGTAAAAATGACATAAACCTTTACAGTTGAATGTTGCTTTAAGATATAAATGAGACCAGAATTGGTCTGAAAATGACTCGACGGTGATGGGTAGACAAGATGTACATCGGGCTGAATAACTCGAGCAGAACTGATTGAAGTGGATGGAGGCTGACATTTCTGAGGCTCAAAGACTGGAAACAACAAGGTTCCCAAATGTCAGAATCACTCCAGAGAACAGCTTCAGAACGGTGGAGAGCAATCAGTCCCAAAAGTCCAATTAAATACAAGTGAGCAGGAAAAGTTCATTTATTTATTTTGATTTAAATTCCATGCAATGCCTTTATCTGTGCTCCTAAGTGAAACATCGTGGACAGCTTTTCAGAATAATGCTTACATCATGATACCAGAGCAGCTTCCTTAAATCACTGTGGCTTATTTAAGACACTCTTATTCTTTAGCATGACTTTTACTGTGTTTGTTGAGCTTAACTATTGATGCCGACTAACAAGAGACCATCACTAAATCTTTTGGAGTCCTGAGGTACAACAGAAACAAACAATGTGGATAAATGTTTTTGAAATATATGAAGACTATTTTACCCAAACTGGTAATGGTTTATTCCAGAATAATAAAGTAAATGGTTCAATCCATTTAACCTTCATCAGCATGTTCAGTGTCTATAGCTATCCTGTTAAATAATCTACATCTTACATAATAAATATAGTGGATTTCACTCAAGAACAATCAAGAATGCCACTACATTTCTAGTGACATTCACAAAATTCCTTAAAAGAGACATAGAAGACAGACATAGATGTTGCACTTTTTACCTTTAAAATAGATCATTCTATTTAATTTATCAACCAGCTCGTTTTTCACTTGCAGTCCAACTTCACCCAATCCTTACTAACTAGCGCTGGCAGCTGATGCTCCCTTAGCCTGCTAACAAGCATCCCTATCACTCTTCCCTTGTAAACCTCTGAAACCCTGATCCATTAGTGGTGACCCTGCCTACAGAGCTGTTTGTGTTCTGAAGGACAGGAGGCAGAGTCCAGAGCCTCCCACACCAAAGCCTGGATTAGTTACTAATCCTTGGAGGTATTTCTCTCTTCTCTGCTTTTCAGGAATCTTTTTGCTGCATGACTTAGCTGTTCAAGGGAAGGGAGTGAAACAGAAACATGTGGGAGTCTACAAATTAAAAGACAAGAGCCAAGCCACTTAGTTGAAGTGTCTAAAAGGTATAGAAAGACACTGTTTAGTGTAAAGCTTTCCTTGTGGCAATTATAGGACTTTTTCCTGCTGATATTTCTTCCATAATATTCATTTTACCCATGACCTTTAGCGTTAGTGCCAAAAGCTTAAAACAAGCCAGAACACCCTGAAGTAACAGCTTGGTTATTAAGTAATTCATCACTGTAACTAACTCAGCTGTCAACTGAAATTAGTGTTTCACCAAATACACACATAAATAGGACAAAACGTCACATGAAAAAAGAACTTAAGAAAATAAAAAGCTAAGGAAATGTAGTATTCTTTATTATGGATCAAGTTGTTTTCTGCAGCCATACAAGATTTAAGTGAATACCACAAAAAAACAGAGAGTATGTTTTATTCATCCCAATAACTATTTGCAATAAAACTAGAAACTGGGTGAAACTCTGACCTTGGCATCTAATTTCATGAAGAAGAAGCATATGTAAGGTTAGCTAGGGTGATTTTAACATAGTCCTATTGTTAATCTTTAAGGACTTAAATATTAAGGACTTAAATATTACATGTTACACTTTCCTTCTCTTTAGAGCAGTTTGGGTTGAATCGCTGCTTTGTTGGGATTAGAAACTAATCTGGAATATGTCAATAGATCATTTTTATAATGTCATGATGTTAAAAAGCTTAATTTAACCTAACTTTCTATGGTGACGCTACAATATTTCAAGACTAGTTTTGCCAAAACCTGAATTGCTTTAGCAACTAACCCGAGTTTATGAAGAGACTCCAATTTCAATGAATGACATTCCACATGCAGTTCCTCTCAAAACCACTCTGAGTGATTCTGATTCTGACACTAGATGTTGCATATTCTCCAAAAGAATGAAGACTTGTCATTCCATGCATGAACTAACAGTCCATGGGGGCTTTTTCCTTTATTATTTTTATTAGCTCCACATGAGCAGTGATTGACAGCCTTTGATGAGGGCAAAATGATAACTATCATCATCACGTAACCATCTCACTAATTACCGTGTCATGATCACTGCCATCATGGAATTCGGTGCTGAGCCCTCATTTACAGAGGGTAAAATATTCAAGCTCCTCTGGTGGAAGTTGAGCAGCATGAATTTTAAAATGATTACTCTCTCAAATCTCTGGAGGGACGCGCCAAGAAGAAGCTGTTCTAACCATTAGCTTTGTTTGAGTTTTATCCAAGCAGATCTGATAAAAAATATGGACAAAGAATGATAGATTATTTGTGTGAAGACAATAAAGTTGCATAGATCCATCTGGTCGAACCAAATGAAATCGTCTTTTCTTGCAATAAGACATCACAAGCACACAAAGCAGTGAAGTTGTTTATTTGTTTCTGGGACTTCTTTGCTGTTTGCCCCGTCCTCTGTTTCCCCAGTAGAGCAGATTGGATTATACTGAGCAGTGGCAGTAGAATTAGTGTTGGATCGCTGCATTGCACATGCTCCCCAAGGAACAGTGGTCTTGCAGAAAGGTTGTGTGTGTGTGTGTGTGTGTGTGTGTGTGTGTGTGTGTGTGTGTGTGTGTGTGTGTGTGTGTGTGTGTGTGTGTCTGTGAGAAAGAGAGAAAAGGCAGGAGAGAAAGATTTAGCTAGGAAGCAGATGGTTGAGTTACTCAATGTTCAAATATCCCTGGGCAGTAGTCGGGTGCACATTGTTGACTCTTGACTTGTAATAACAGCAGTCAGATCTTCTACAGCCACATTCCCTGCTTTTGTGGGTCGGTGGTGCAAATTATCTAACTCATACATCAGGTAGAGAATGACTTCTCTCTTATGACTGAGAGATTGTGGTAAAGCAAGATTTCTGAGAATTCCAAATCACTGCCATCAGTCATTCACCCATTCATACACACATTCACACAAATGGTGGTAAGATACATTGCAGCCACAGCTGCCCTGGGGCAGGACGACAGAAGCAAGGCTGCTATTTAATAATGGGCACCAGGCCTTCTGACCAGCAGCCGGATGAAGTGTCTGGCTCAAGGACACAATGACTGAGACAAACAGAGTGAGCATTCAAACCCGCAACCCTCTGGTTATGGACGAATCCCTTCTTTTGTTTTTGCTGTTGTGTTACATGTTTCAGATCATCAAACTGATTTGAATATCATAAACCCAGGTACATAGCAAAGGCAGTAGCACACATGACCTAGATAAGTGACAACTCATTTCAATTATCGAAAGGGTTTTAGTTTACTAGGTCATAACCTTTTTTTCACAAAATCAGGTTTGTTTTGTTAGCTTTTTCCAAGTTTTTATGCAATATGAAATGTTTGAGTGCAACAAAAACGGAAAAAATAGTTGAACTCCTTTAGGCAGCCACTACGTTTTCACAGCACTGTAAGCTAACATGCTGGAGCTTGTTCCAGCTAATCAGGAACTGAGCTTGAACTGAACAAAGACCCTACAGTGCTGACACAAAGACACAGGTTGAGAGATTATTTGCTTTAAAACATAAACCAATTATAAAATGTTTGTTTCTGAGCCATTACCTATAATTTGGATTCACCTCATCTTGTAAGATTAAATCTTTACCTGCCACACTTGGACACTCTCTTCAGCTTCAACACATGCTGTTGTTGGATATGAGGCTAACTTTCTTGTTAGGCCATGCAGCACCCAACCACCAGCAGTTTCCTGGCTCACTGCCCTCACTACTTCTGTTTAAATCTTGGATACATCCTTTGCTCTCTGCTCCTATCATTGTTATTAATGCCTAGAGCAGAAGGGACTCTTGTTATGGCACAGAGATTAGTTGGTTTGGAGTCGGCCACTGAGTGTCCAGAGGAGCAACACATGGTGAGTGGAAAAGGAGAAATTCTGCAGAGTTATGCCGAGTCTATTTGGTCGTTATCAGAATTAGTGTTAATTTAACTCTTACAGTTATTTCAAAAATAGATTAAGTAGTTCCAACTTTTTCAAGTGTTAAAAGGACTTAATTTCTTGTTAAAGTAACGCTGAAAAGAGTTAAATTAACACCAATTCTAATAGGGACCATATAGACTCGGCATAGTGTTGATTTAACTCCGCAGAATTTTTTGTGCGCAGACTCACAAATAACTAAAGCACCAGAAAGTAAGACTTTCTGAACACTCGTCTGTCGTTGTTTATCCCGTGGTGCATGTTAATATTGATTATGTCTAACAAATTAAAATTGATAAGTCTTTTTAACCTAGCAGACACTTGTTGGCGAGAATAGTGATTCAAAACACAGTAAGTTCGGAATGTGCCAAAATCAGATTTTCCAGAGAACTATCCAAGGTTCATCCCAGTGGTTAAATGTCTAACTAGAGAGGCAGACATAAAAATCAGAGTGCTCTCAGCTACATCTGTCCTAAAAAATGCCTTCCAAAGGCTGCAATGCAGTCTATTTTATCGAAGCTACGTTCAGTGGAGAAATTGGTCTCTCTGCATCTTTAAAGCGACTGCACTTTTCCTTTATGAGTGTTCAGAGTGGGAGCAAAATGGCTTTTCTGCCCAATAGTGCATGGTCCAAGGAACTGACATCAAAAACCTGACATTTATTTGATGTCCGGCATTAAAAGCCTGAAAATACCTTTCTTTGAAGAAACTTTAATCAGATACCAACATATCTTTTTTCAATCACACAAAGAATCTGTTAATAGTTTTCTACAATCATCTTGATAGAAAAATAAGTATTCGCCTGCATAATATTTTCTGTTTATCTTTTATATATATATATATATATATATATATATATATATATATATATATATATATATATATTAGGGATGTGCAGATCTGTTGTTTTA
>CAEGAF010094235.1:0-11986 GCA_903067075.1 Micropoecilia bifurca | reverse complement strand
AAGAAGGACCGTCGGTTTGGTTCTCGTTAGTTTGTGGTTTTCTGATTTCTGAAGCAAACATGATGCGCCTCTATTACAAGTTAAATCTGAAAGTTTCTGAATATTTCACATGTCAGAATCTAAAGTGTGACATCATCACTCTCAGCTGAAGATTCAGTGGGAAAAATGATCAAACTTAAACAGTGATGGTGCAAAAACTGTAAAAGCTGCTAGGACTTCAGTAAAGCCACTTGAACCGGTGGAAAGTCTGGCTGAGATATGGAGCTTCAACGATGCTGAAATTTTTACTGCGTTCACCAAATTTCTATTGTCAGCATAGGAAATACCACATCCAACAAATTTTGTCATTTATTTTGAGAAACGATTATATTGTTGTTTTTAGACCATTTTCATGTAATATAATGGTAATGACATAATAATTTCTACATTTTAAACTGGAACTGGGAGACATTTTAAATATTCAAAATAAATAAAATAACGGAAATAACAAATAAAATGAATTATGAGTCTTTGTAAACAGAACTGGCTTTAAAAAAAGGGCTAGTTGAGACCAAATCACCAAGAAAGAGAGAAAAGAAAAACGATAAGAAAGGCTGTAATGCTAAAAATTCAGTCAACATTTTAAAATTACTTGATATCGTTTATGAAATTATTATTTCTTTCTTTCCTGCAGTGAGTCAACACAGTAAAAATCTCAGTGTTGAATTAACACCCAAAAGTGTCTATATGTGTCCAAGTCAGCTGGTGTTAAAGTAACACTTTTAAAGTGTTGAAAGATTGACACCCATTTTTTTGTTAAATTAACATTGGTCTATATACTGAAATGGGTTTAAGAAAAGCTAAATTTTCCATTTTTGTGTGTTTTGAATATTTTCCACTGGATTTGATTAATATTGACACCTTGTGGGTCAATTATTTACTTTTTTAACACCACATTATGTTTTGTGATCAACACTACACTGGTGTTACTTTACATATATTTTAACACCATTGTAATGTTAATGTGACTCTGTAGTGTTGAATTTAACATCAGCTGACTTGGACACATATAGACACTTCTGGGTGTTACTTCAACACTGGCATTTTTACTGTGAACAATCCTAGTCAGCCACTATCTTCTCTTTATTCAGTCAGATTTTATCCTTATGATTTTGATTCAACAAATCTCATAAAATAAAACTGCATGGTTAAACAACATGCTGCTCTGATCAGCGATGGAAAAATACTCCAGTGGCGTTTCAGATACACACGACCTTGAAAGATGATCTACCAGAAACCTCCAGACGAATCTCCTGAATCCGATCCAGCTCTCGGTCCTGACACGAAAAGATGTTCGCTTTAAATTAAAGCATAACGAAAATAACTTGAGACGTAGCGAAAGGGCAGCTGGGCTGGAAGGGAGCTAATGGATGATTTATGGCTGAATTTAAGTGTCTCTGTTTTTATAAAGCTGTCTGCAGAAAGCCTCGCTTCTCGGTTGTATCCATGGAAACTCGCTCTCCACATCCTGAGGAAAGAGATAATTCGTTCACTCCTGTCTTCTGCTAATTGTGTCATTTGAATTATATAAAGAAGGACTGAAACTGTGGTGCTTGTTAATGACATTAGCACGTCGTTCAGCTCGTCTGTCTGTTAAATTAACAGACCAAACACCTTCCATCATCAGGGGGATTTAGATGTTTCTTGTGTATCTGTGGTAAACTGAAGAAAATATTTTTCAATATTTAATAAAATCCATCAGATTTCTCCCACTTTTTTCACTTCTGGTGCCGATATCTGAGGCTTAGTATCACCGATCTGATACAAAAAATCATCACAGAAGTGACTTAAAACGTTTCCTTTTCCTAAAAAACAAAAACAAAAGCATAAATGTGCTGAATTATTGCACATTTATTTGATAACACACATAAATACACCAGTAGCTTCATAATTGTGGTCAAACATGTAAAAACAACTTTTATCTGTTCAATCAGTGCAATTAGCAAGGAGAACAGATAATGTAAAATAAATAATAAAAAAACTGACAAAATCAAGAGGTCGACTAATTCATCCATTTTCTAGCACCCTTGTCCGTTGGTGGGGTCAGGAGGGTTGCTGGTTCCTCTCCAGCTGATGTTCCGGGTGATGGGCTGGGTCACCCTGGACGGGTCGCCAGTCTGTCGCAGGGCAACACAGAGACACACAGGAACCAGGAACACACACACACACCTAGGGAGAATTAACCTGACAGTCATGTTTTTGGACTGTGGGAGGAAGCCGGAGTACCTGGAGAAAACCCTCCATTCACAGGGAGAACATGGAGACTCCATGCAGAAAGACAGGGGCCGGGAATCAAACCCAGAACCTTCTTGCTGCAAAGCAACAGCTCTACCAGCTGCGCCACTATGCAGCCCCCCTGGTCAAACACTCAGAAATAAATTGAATTCTATATAATGTAAATAAATAAGGTGTGACGTCACTCAGAGCAAAAAAACATAGAATTAGACTGTCTAGATCCGCCCTTGCGGATGGAACACGTTGTGACAGACAGAGGTGGGAAGAGTTATGATCAAATTATGATTTAATATTTAAAAATTACATCATCAGATGGACCAAAATAAAAGGTTTTGTGAACATTTTGGTATTTTAAGGATGAAAATGACAATAATTCATATAAGCAACAATAAATATTTCAATATTGGGGCCGATACCGATATTAATATTGAATCAGTACAAATTACATCATCAGATGGACCAAAATAAAAGGTTTTGTGAACATTTTGGTATTTTAAGGATGAAAATGACAATAATTCATATAAGCAACAATAAATATTTCAATATTGGGGCCGATACCGATATTAATATTGAATCAGTACAAATCCTGGTTGACTGGCGTTCTTGCTGGAGGTCATGAAACTTTTTCTCATAACTGATGTAATTTCACTGCAGTAGCTCCTGTATAAAACAGATTCTACATTCACTATGTAAAGTTCGGAGTCAACAGACGTCGCTGGTTTTAATTTCTTTAAATTATAAAGGTCAGGTATTCCAGATCTTCTCTTTGGTAAAATCTGCATCCTGTCATATTCATTTCATGATCATTTACCATGGTGATTTATTCATGAGTTAAAGATAATAAATGCTCTTGAAATTAATTACGTTCTGCGAACAGAACATGGAGCAAAACCTTCATCAGAAACTGTCAGAGGGAAAGTGGAGCCAGATGGGAATGAGAATGTTAAAGGGGAAGAAAAGCAACACAGGTGGAGCGGTGGAGTAGTGGAGCCGGGTGGAGTCAGATGGAGCCAGGTGGAGTCAGATGGAGTCAGATGGAGCCGGGTGGAGCCTGATGAAGCCGGGTGAAGCCAGGTGGAGCCTGGTGAAGCCGGGTGGAGTCAGATGGAGCCGGGTGAAGCCAGGTGGAGTCAGATGAAGCCAGGTGGAGTCAGATAGAGCCGAATGAAGCCAGGTGGAGCCGGGTGAAGCCAGGTGGAGCAGTGGAGTCAGGTGCAGCCGGGTGGAGAAGTTCAGGAATGAGAGTTCAGAGGAAAGGAAACAGTGATGCTGTTTGGAGCATCACTCAGTCTGAGTCAGTTAAAAAAAGATGTTGAACAAAAAGGACTAACTTATAATAAAATGACTGAACAAAAAACATGAAAGTCAGTTTGACGGATGGATGCTATAATTCTTTGGTTTTTGATCATTTCCTTGTTTATTCGGTTTGAAATGTCTTGCCATATTCTGTGTTATTATTGCCGTATCCCTTCATTCCTTTCTGTTAAATCTTTCTCGTGTTTTTTCCTCTGGTCATCCATCTTTACTCTCTCATGTCGGTTCCAGACCTTTCAGTCTTTAGAACATGTTCAGTTCAGTTTCTGTCTCCCGCCGTCAGATCCGCTGCTCTCTCTGCCGCAGCTGCTCCACATCTCCTCTGATCAACCGGTCCGTCTCTGCAGCATGTGGGTCTGGTGAAGGATGAGCTGAATCTGGGAGCAGCAGAAGAAAATGCTCTGCTCAGGTTGATCTTTAGCATCACAAAGCGTCACAGCAGGAGGAGGCGGGAGCAGCGAGGCAGGCGGCCGGCAGAGGAGCAGATGGCGACAGGTTATTGGGAAACTGATGAGCAGCTGCTGGCCGCTGCTTCAGGATCTCACTCAGCCCAGAAGCAGAACATGGAGGACAACCCGGCAGGTTAATGACAGATAGGAAGTGTGTGCAGCTTAACGGCAGCAACAGGCAGGTACAATATAAAACTCAAAGATGGTAATTAAATCTGGACAGGAAGTCACACAGACTCGGTTCTATAAAACCGTCTGGAGTGGAAAACCTGGAGCTAGTTTTTCTGTTTCAGTCTGTAAACACTGATCAGGTCAAGCCGGGGGTCCAAAGTGTGGTCCGGGGGCCACAAATGGCCCCTGGAGTGAGTTTGTGTGGCCCCCAACTGCAATTCAAGAATGATGCAAATGTAAACTTTTTATTTTTAATCAAGATGAAATATTTTTTTTACAACTGAAAAATGTTAAGTATAACACAAAGTGTCTTTTTATAGCCAAGCGCTTATAGTAGTGGACACAGCACTAAAAATAGGACTTCAAAGTACGTTTATCTATTTATTTAGCACTTTTTACCCCAGATAAATAATAAATATGGGTAAACCTGAATTTTTGTGATGCTGCAGCAGTTTAAATGGTGCAAAAAACCTGGAGCCTTGTTTAAACAGAAAGGTGTTGGGAGGCATTTTTTCTGTTTGTGTTTGTAAAATGTTTTATTCTCTAAATGGAGTAATGTGTCCAATAAAGGATCCTTTGCATTTTGCATTAGACCTAAAGGGGCAGAGCCGAGCTGCAGGCTCTCATTAATTGGCCTAAATGACGAATGGGAGAAATGCTAAAGAAACATTTACACAGAATCTTTAAACCGACTGGAAAACGGAGCGTCAGGGCTGGAAAAACAGGTCATGTTTTAAACCTTAATACGTTGATAAAGCTGCGCCAGCTCTGCAGATTACCACACGCTTTCCTGTGAGGTGTTTGGTTCGCTGCGTTAGAAAAAGATCCAGTAACTCAAACCTGCAGAATGTCCTCTGGGTTTTGCTCTGGAAACATAAAAATGAGACAGAAACCGTCTGGACTGCAGGCAGCCTGTCCTCTTTCTCTTTTCATTTTTTTCCCAGCATTGATTAGTTGGGTCAAGGTTGGAGACGCTGCGGTTCGTGTTGCTGTAACAACCCAGCTCCGCTTTGCTGGCTGCCATGGCGATGCAACAAAAATAGGGTGATGGAAAATAAAAGTTCTTGGGCCGATGAGCCTGACGTTTCAATATTTGTATGTTTAATTAATTTTTATTGCTTTTAATGATGAATATTCACCATTAATTTCATTATTTAGTGGAATCCTCCTCCGTGGTGTGATTAGTCTGCAGATTATCTCGTCTCTGTTAATCCACTTAAGCCATTGTATATAAAATAATGTAAAAGCTGTTGAGTTCCTTTTAAATGCACACAAGAAGGTGAAAATTACAGATCTTAAATACATTTTTCCAGTTTAGCAGTTTGATTATTTTAAGTTTAAGTTTTTCAGTATATTTAAGGCACTTGCATATAGAATGCAAAGGTCTAGGTAAAATTAATCTATCAATCTGGCCAATCTCTTTTTTTTTTTATTAACCGATTAATAATTGGAAAGCAAAAGATTCTTGATAGAGTTTTTTTCTTTCTTTTTGCAAAATTTTAACCAGGTGAATTTAAAACTGCAATTTGAGAAGTTCTGGGTGAAACATATTTCCAGACAAAGAAGGTTTTTTATGTTAAATGTAAAAATGTTTAGAGTCTGTATACTTAAACAATTAATCTATTACCAAATTAGTTATCGATTATTACAATAATTGCTTTCTATAAAGCCTCATAAATGGCCTCATTAGTTGCTGAATTTGTTTCATATATTCAGAAAGAAAGTTTTTTAAGAATCTGTCCCACACAATCCAGTAGGATAAAAGATTAAAGATAAAAGAGCAGCTCTTAGTTTGAAACAAGTTTCCCAACAGAAACACATTTAAAAGTTTAGACAGATCACAGAAAGTTGCTCTGCAGCTGAACTGCCATTTTAATTCATTCTACAGTTTTTACGCAATTAGTTCAAGTTTGATTAACTCTTTTATTGGATTTTCTCTCTCTCTAGAGTCTGAAATATTCAGAAATGAATTGATTTAAACTATTTTCATGCCCACAGCTTGACCTTGGATTTGATAGCTTCACACATTCGCAGTAGATTTGTTTTCTGCACATCCGTGAAGGGAATCTCTCACTAAGATGATGCGACATTCAGTCGTACTTAAATCCTCTTCCTGTCTTCAAGTGAGAGAGAGACAGACATATATATTCATTTTGTTCCCGTTAACAAGCATTTGAGCAGAGACCATAAAGATTTTATTTGATAAACCACTCGGATTGTATGGAAAGTGTTTGCTGAGTTGACAGTTTCAGTTATTCTCTTTTTAAACTCCATTATTTCTGATTAAAAAAAGGCTTTTCCAAGATTTGGTCCAGTGAGGAATTATGTTGTTTATCCGTTTACAGCAAGAATTTACCACAAGATTTAAGAGCTTTGCAAAACTCTCCCAGCTGATCGCTCTTTTTTTATTACTATTTTCTCTCAGCTTGTAATATTGATAGAGTTGAACTTGTCTTCTCATCAAGCAGCAGCAGCACAAGAAAACATTTTCCAGAGTTTATGTCAACACAACTAGTGACAAAACTTTATTAGTTAGCAGCTTCCTTTGTGACACATTTCTGCAGCTCGTCACCGAGCGCTTAGGATAAAAACAACAGATGAATTTCCAGAAAAACCAGCCTGAAGAGCCCAAAAGTGACAGGAATGTGTTTGGAAGTTGAGACGTCCCTGTTTGGTAGTCCAGTCTGTAAGCCGTCAATCAACATTCCCAGTTCAGCACTGTGACGTTTTTCAGATGCATTCAGCAGACATCAAACTGAGACACACACATCCGTCTCTGAAAGACGAGCAGAGCAGCACAGAAAGAAACGAAGAACCGGTGAAGGTCTGATGGGGAAACGCGAGCACAAAGTAAAAAAAACAAGCAAACTGGAAACATGTGAGCTGTGTTGGACTGAGATGGGATCTATGTAGGTTAGCAAAACGAGATTAAACACAGCAGCATGAAATTTGGTTTAAAAAATACTGTCACTCAGAAACAGCCCTGAATATCACTATCTCCTCTTCATCGTGGAGTTCCTCAAGGCTCCATCTTAGATCCGGAGACTTTGCTTCCCAAACAAGATGTAGAAATAAGATTGAAAAGCACATCTGGGTTTATTTAAAGGTTCTTCTTTTCGCTTTTGTTCGACGTATTTATTCTGACTGAATCCTGGGATAAATGTAAAGTCATTTATTAATAAAAAAAAAAGTCCTGATTGTTGGTTCAGGGATTTAACACGTCTTTCTACACAATGATATCACAGAGCAAAATGTATGTCTGTATATTATGCAGAATAATCTGGTGCAGATTGATCAAAATTGATCTATATTCCCAAAAATTGATCTCGTTACACATCTACTAAATCATAGTCTAATCAATAGAACATGTCATCCTGATTTTATGTTCTTTTAGGATGAACTAAGTTTGTTTTCACACCTTTTAGTCCAGTAGATTCGGTTCAATTGGGAACCTAAATTACAACATTTGTTACATTTTCAGCTGGAGCTGTTCGCTTTCACGCTGCACTGAGCCAAATGATCCAAACTCTTTAAAACAGCTGTTCCCCTCCTCGCCTGTGGGGGCGCTGCACCAAGAACCACTGAAAGAAACGACACAAAAACCTCTGAAAAAGACGCAGAGCGCAACTTCCTTCTTCAGCAAATGTAAACAAAAGTGGAGTAGTGTCAGATTTTAGCGGTTGTAGGATTTCTCCCTCCACCACTAGGCTGTCGCGTTTGGTTTGGTTATTTTTTTACACAGAATGATTGTTGGTTCAATCATTCTGTGTAGAAGCATTCATATCTGCTTCCTGTTTTTGGAGCGGTTTCCGATCTGTGTTCACATTCAAACTGCACCAGATTTCACTTTAACTGAACGGAGCTCTAGTTTTCAGGCAGTGTGAAAATGTTACATATTTCAGCTTTAAGGGAACTAAACTAAAGTTGCACATTACTTCGCCCATCACTTTTATCAGCTGAGCTCGTTTTTATAAGGTTTTAGTAAGGAGAACTGCTGTTTTATTCTGCTTTTTCTTTGTCTCAACAGGTTTTCTGGAAAAGCTGACCTCCAGCATTCCTGGACAGATTCACAAACACCCACATGGATGTCTGATAATCGATCTCCTGACTTTACTGGAAGCTTTGTGCCAAAGGATTCTGGAGATACATCAGCCACTGGTTACTGGAAGACCTGCGTCTGTACAGGCGAGTTAGGCAAAGTGGACACTCAGAGATTTCCTTCACCGCTGCTCAACGTCAACACCAGGCACAGCTGGAGAAAACAATTAAATTAGTGCATCAAATGAAGCTTAGCACACATAAAACCAGACGCACGCAGCCCCGCTGAAGGACAGATGCTGCCCCCACCCCGCCTCGCATCATCCTCTCAAATCCAGCCGCAGGGAAGATGAGATTTGGATCCGACCGATTTGTTCGCTCACTCGCTGCTTCGTTCCTGGCCGAAACGTCGGAAGCGTCGCTGTGAGGCGCCGCTGAAGTGAGCATGATCTACTGCTACCGCTGTGCTTTCCAGTTTTTCCCCCCATGGGGACAAAGATGAGGAGAATCTGAACTACTTTGAATATCGGAGGAATACTCAAAAATATCAGTATCGAGGCGTGTGGAGAACCCAAAGATTTTACCCAAATAGAATAGAATAGAATAGAATAGAATAGAATAGAATAGAATAGAAGTACTTTATTCATCCCAGCCGGGAAATTACTGAAATAAGAGTAAAAAGTTAAAACTATCCGTAAAAGCAAATAACGTATCTGGTAAAAAGTCTGCTTAGGTGCTGAGAAACCCATAAAAAATGATTTAATGTAAAGAAGATCATCATCAAACAGACCAAGTGGAAATTTTCCTATTGTAAAAATCAAAATATCAATAATTCATATAAATAACATTACAAAACCAGGTAGAAAAAACATTTTATGTTTAATATAAAACTTAAAAACTGAAGGTCTGTGTCTGGTAAAGTTTTAATTTAAACAAACTTCCTCTTCATTCAGTGAGAATCCAGATATTTTACTCAAGTAAAAGTAAAAAGTAGCAGTCAAAACACTTAACTGAAGAGTAAAAAATGCTCAAACTTTACCAAATAACTGATCAAAACAATAATCTAATATTTAAAATTTAAATGATCAGATGGATCAAAAATGTTCTGCTATTTTAGAGCTCAAAAGGAAAATAATTAGTATAAATAACATTATATTTCCTATCGTATAAATCTTTAACAAAAACTGCAGTCGTGTATTTTGTGGTTTTTATTTTTTCGTCTAATAAAAAAACTAGTTTTTTGGTTTAAAGAAGCTTCTTTTTCATTGGTGAAGTTACTTTCAGTAAGATATTTCACTTAAGTAAGCGTCATAACAAAGTCACTCAAATAAAAGCAAAGAATAAAGCGTAGTAAAAGTAATTTTTTCCAAAACGTTAAGTAACTGTAGCACAACTGAATTGTGAATTGTCATGTAGCTGATAAAACTGCATTTGACTTGACTCAGTTCATCAGTTTTTAAAAGTAAGGCGTTAAAAACCAAGCAGGTGAAGAAGAGGAGGCTGGTGTTGTTCTCGGTGAGGAAGATCCTCCTCCCTCCGCTGCTCCTCCCTCTCTCCTCTGATCCAGCAGCTCCTTTGCTCCAGTGCAGAGAGACGGAGCGCAGCGCAGCGCAGCCCGGACAGACTCTCTGCATCCGGCCGCCGGCTGCCGGTAACCCCGCAGCGCACCGCACCGCACCGCACCGCACCGCGGGATGAAACCCGAGCGAGTTTAAACCGGAAACAAACGAGTGGATGAAGGAAAAAGCCGCGTCTGGACGGACTTTGGAGGCGGTCGGGTTGCAGTTTCCTGGGATTCAGCGGAGACGGAGCATCTGTGAGCGCGTGGAGCATCTGTGAGCGCGTGGAGCGCGTGGAGCATCTGTGAGCGCGTGGAGCATCTGTGAGCGCGCGCCTGTCGGGGTTTGATATGGGCCCTTGCCCAGGGCGGCATCAGAAACGGGCGGCACAACCAAGAACTTGAAAATACATCTTGTCCATCAGTAGTTTCCCCAAGATACAGCTTCTATGAATGTTTAGTGGCGTTAGCTTCCTTTAGCCGGGACATTATCTGATTTAAAAATAAAAACATTGTTTGGAGGGCAGGAGGAGAGGCTTGCCAAAGAACCACAGCTGGTTGTCGGAGGGGTTACAGTGGCAGGCCCCGGGGTGGGGGCTTGGCCGTGGGGGGGCCGCATCCCGTCCTCCACGCTTCACCGTGACAGAGGCTTCGGCTGGGGGTCATGGAGCTGGGGCTCCGCCCGCGGGGCCCCCAGGCTCTCAGAGCTCCGCCCCTGGATGAGCGGAGGGGCGGCGGGAGCGGCGGCCGGCGGCGGCGGCGGGGACAAACCCGGCCGGGTGAGATGCTCCCGCAGACTGTGGCTCCTCCTGGGGTCGCTGGCGCTCGTCTTCCTCACCTCGCTGTTCCTGTCCGTGTCGCTGCGCGGCGGCGTCAGCTTCGGCTACCTGGAGCCGCCCGGCTGGGAGGAGTCCAGGCGGGTGAAGCTCGTCCCCAGCTACGTGGGCGCGCACCGGCCGTCGCCCCCCGAAACCCCCCAGCAGAAAACATGCGCCTGCAAGAGCTGCGTCGGAGACCCCGGAGTTTCGGACTGGTTTGATGAAAACTACGACCCGGATGTCTCTCCGGTCTGGACCAGGGACAACATCAAGCTGCCGCCGGACGTTTACTACTGGTGGGTGGTAAGTAACCACGTTTATTCCTCCATTTGAAACTTAAATCTGGAGATTTACACTGGAAAACACAACATCTTACCAAGCATCTTTGGTCCAATTTCACTAGCAGATTTTTTTCACTTATAATGTTGTAAGTTAAATAATCTGCCAGTGGAACAAGAACTTTTCCATCAGTATTAAAACAACTGACTATATCTGAAAAGTTAGTTTAGTCTTATTTCTGGTATACTAAGATATTCCCTTATCAAAAATATTTGGTAAAATTGTGTGTGTTTGATAATCCATCAAAGTGTATCTCTTTTTTTTCTTAAACAAGTCCAGAAATAATAATAATAATAAAAAATATCACCAGGTATTTTTGTTCTGGTTTCTAGTGTAAATATCCTGGTGCAATTGAGATAAAACTAGACTAACTTACAAGTAACTTTTCAGCAAGAAATAAGAGCTTGTCAATAATTATTAAAAAGTACACAGTAAAAAGTGCTGGGTTAAAAATAACCCAATTCGTAACCCAGCGCTGAGTCATATATGGACCAACCCAACGCTGGGTTGTTTTAACCCAACTGGGTTGGGTTGATGGTTTGACCAGCACATTGGGTCATGGCAACTAACCAAACGTTGGGTTAAATTGACACAAAATTTGGTTGAAACTCATAAATGGTAAAAGGTTTGAACTTTCATAGCATTTAATCCAATCATTTTGACAGCAATTTGGTGCAGGGGCACATCAACATGTGACAGGAGGAAGCTGGAATTGAACCAACAACCTTCCAATTGCAAGACCACTGCTCTAACCGCAGAGCCACAGTCACCACATGTCCCAACACAAGGATTATTATACCACTATAGTGGGGTAAAAATATGTATTTACCTACTGTCATAAATATTTTAAATAACCATAAAGATAAATATCCAATATGTTTGAAACACATTCTATTCATTTATAAAATCCTACTCACGTTGAAAATTTATCTTCCTTTTACTTATCATGTCTTATTTCAAAGTAGAGGAGAAGCCCAATATGCAGTCATGTTGAAAATGGAGGCTTGTGAAGAGGGGCGTGGCTT
>CAEGAF010094224.1:0-20167 GCA_903067075.1 Micropoecilia bifurca | reverse complement strand
GTTACTTTAACACCAGCTGACTTGGACAAATATAGACACTTTTGGGTGTTAATTCAACACTGGCATTTTTACTGTGTGGGGACCAAGGAAATGTCCCCATGAGGAGCACCGGTCCCCACAAGGCTATAAGAACCTGGTTCACACACGCCGAGGTGATGACGGAGCGTGTGTGTGTGTGTGTGTGTGTGTGTGTGTGTGTGTGTGTGTGTCAGATCCAAGCAGGAAGCAGAGAGTTTGGCCCATTCTGTGGTGATCGTTCTCCAGGAATCATCCGGACCGACAGCAACATCGTCTCCATCCGATTCCACAGCGATGATTCTGGAGAAAACCTGGGCTGGAGGCTGAACTACACCGGCTCAGGTGAGACCAGGCAGGGGGCGGGGCTACGGGCTGACGGGGAGAGAGGAATCAGGCTTTTATTTTGACATTGCAGGAAGTCAGTGTCCAGTTCCGGAGGCTCCGCCCAATGCGGTGATGGTTCCGATCCAATCAGAATACTCCTTCAGGGACCATGTGGTGTTCAGCTGCCAGCCAGGTTTCCTCCTGGTCCAGGTGAGGCTCTGATCTGCTGCTGGGAACCAGTGACTGAACTGGGAGCAGCACAGAGGTTCTGATTGGTCTAGAGCAGAAAACACAGGAACGAGTCTGAGAGTCTCTTGAATTTTGCTCACATGGTGAGAATATTTTGATGACTTTGGATTAATTACATTAGTTAATAATGTATACCATCAGAATGCATCTGGCTAGTAGTGGGAACCTGCTAACCTGCTAATGTGCTAATAGTAGAGCAAATGTTTAGTATTTTAACTCTTTTGCTAACTTTAAAAACATTTAGCGCTCTTAGCTTGCCCTAGAATATTTTTTCCTGTTAAATGCTAAAGTGCTAATTTGCTCAGTTTTGTTAATTTTAAGTTGAATTAAGTTCAAGATTTGTGTTGAAGTTTTGGCTCTTGACTGTTAGGAATAGTTAGATGTTTATGTTAAGGCTCTTATTTTGAGGTGAGTAATGTCATATTTAGTGCTTCAACTTTTGCTAAATACCATATAGCTTTTAGCTTTAACTAATGTTTATGATCTGTGCTTTAGGTTTGGCTCGGCTTCCTTTTTAGTTACCACTGCCCTCCATTGCATTTGGGCTTTAAAGAAGGAGTTTTAATAGAGAAATCATACTTTTGGTCATGTTGTGGCCCCAGCGGTTACAGGAAAGCTTCACTGCTCCCTGCTGTGATGCGTTGCAGGACGGTGGGACGTCGGATCGCCTCCAGCTGGACTGCCAGGCTGACGGCTCGTGGAGCAGCCGTCCTCCCCGCTGTGACAGTAAGACTCGGATCTGAGCTCAGAGCTGCTGACCGACATGTTTCCTGTCCAAACATGGAGACTCTGGAGTTTCACTCAGCAGATCTCCAGTTTCTGTATCTGTCATCTTGTTTTACACATTCAGATTATTCATTACAGATTATTAAGTTAATGTTAAGCTGCAGTGTTTCCAACATTTTATGGACCAAACTTCATGTTTGAGGGGTTTAATCCTTCTAAGTAGTAATTTGTTTCACCTGCAGACACCAGCAGGGGGAGCTGTTGTTTAGAAAAAAGGAGATTTTGTTTTTAAACTGTTGACCTCTGGTGTTGCAGGTTTGGGCCAATTTTCCAAAATCCATTTTCATCAACATTTTTTATGTACCTTATTAAGAATCGGACTAGAAAAGATTGATGGAAATGACAAAATAACTTCCTCAATTTTGCAATAAAGTGTTTGCAATGGCTTGAGGTGGTTTTTGGGATTCTCCAAAAAAAGAGTTATGTTCCATAAAAAATGTGAACTGTGAACAGTAATATTTAAAATGGGTTCACCAGAAAGTTTTCAAAGAAGATTTTTCAACTTTTTCTGAAGGAGATATGACTGCAGACATAAATAATGAATCCAGGGCGGAATTTTATCTCTACCAAAAAAAAAGTAGTATCTATTTTAGTTTCTAGAGTCATTACAACAAAGAGCAGCTTAAATAAATAATAAACGAAGATCTTAATCTGGTGATCATCCGAAGCCTCCCAGCCATAAAAATCTACCTGCCGCCCAAAACAGCCAATCAGACGTGTTGTTGATCACTTGCAGTTCCCTTCAGCTGCCACCAGGAGGCAACAGATTCAACTTTAAACAATCTGAAATTCCCACTGGTGAAGATCAAGCTGAAACATTTCATTTCATTCTTGATTTATTTAAGTAAACATAATTAAAATCATTCCATACATAAACGGAGAGAAAAAAACAAACATGAAGTAAAAACTATTATGTTTCTGTCTGTTCTTACAGTTAGGAGTTACACAGAATGTAACTTTACTTACTGTATTTGAATATATCTGTTGTATTGAAATGTGTAAAATCTGAAGTATTACTGAGATAATTTTAGTTATTCCAGTCAGATTAAAGATCTTCCTTCATCATCTGGAGTATTTATGTAAAATAAAACAACTGTTAAATAAACTAAAACTAAAAAGGTGACAGAGACGTTAACAGAAAATATTTAAAGTGTTTGCTGGATGTGGAAAACTACTAAATGCAATGAAGTGGATGGCATAAAACCCAGAAAAACATTGGTTGACAACCCAGGAACCATCAGGAGTTCGATGTTTTCTTAAGCTCCTGTCTGCTGCAGGTAAGATACTGACTGCTGATAAACACCCCACAGAACCCCCACCTTAAAAACCTGGACTGTCCCTTTAACACCTGGGCTACATTCCTGCTGATTGACCTTCCTGGACCCTGATTGGTCGCTGACTCACGTCTGTTGCAGTGTTGGATTGTGGGATTCCTAAGAAGGTCGACGGCGCTGTTGTGATGTTTGGTCGCCATGACAACAGCACGCTGTTTGGAGCGACGCTCCGTTACGTCTGCGTGGAGGACGGCGTCCAGCTGAGCAACAGTAAGACGGTGATGATGTCATCGGGTATATTGAGTTTAATTAGTGATTATTGGTCATTACTGTCTATTTATTTCGTTTTTATATCTAAACAAACCAAAGAAGTGATTTATTGATCATGTAAACCAGAGATGTTGAAGTTTGGGTCGGTTTCTGCTGCAGCTTCGTTCAGCTGTGGCCCTGCAGGTCAGTGGCTGGATCCTGACGGAGGAACTGAACTTCCTGTCTGTCTGCCAGGTACGAATCCAGCATTAATCTGAAAATAAAAAACATATCAGACCCACATTTGGTTTTCATGTTTTCATCAGCTGTCGACAGAAATAAAAAATAATGTGTATAATGTGTTTAGACGTGAGCCGAGTTACTGAAATACTGAAATACATTAATATTCTGATTTACTGACTATGGATGTAGCTGTACATTTTTTAGCTGCCTATTTGCTTTACCTTTCTGTCTTTCTCTCTCTGCTTGTTAACGTATCTGTTTATCTGTTTATCTGAATGTTCACTTGTTTATTTTATTTTCTGTTTACTTGTTTCTTTACCTTTTTGTCTGTTGTTTTCATGCCCGTTGTTTTTATGTCTTGTTTTTATGGCCAATTACACATTTTTCTTCCTGCTTGCTTATTTGTCTACCTGCTTGTTTATCTGTCTTTTATGGAGCTAAATCAAGGCCATAAAGTTTGTTCAAGAGAAAAAAAATCTGAAACTGAATAGAAAACATAAATCTGAAAGGTAGTTTGAAAAACTATTTAAGATTTACATCTTATTTTCCTTTTCAAAACATTTTTTTAGTTTAAAATTTTTAATTTTCAAAAAAAATTTCAGTTGCATTTTTTCTTCTTTTGTACAAACTTTATGGCACTTTTCATAGACTTTTCTGTCTATGTCTTTATAAATCTATCTTATCTGTTTCTCTCCTGTCTCTTTACCAGTTCAGTCACTGTCTCCTCTCTGTCTCCTCTCTGTCCTCTTTGTCTCCTCTCTGTCCTCTCTGTCCTCTCTGTCCTCCAGCCTGCAGTCACCTGTGTCCTCTCTGTCCTCTCTGTCCTCCAGCCTGCGGCCTGCCTTCTCGCTCTCTCCCCCACCAGGTGAAGCGGATTGTGGGCGGTCGGAGTGCGGAGCCTGGTTTCTTCCCCTGGCAGGTTCTGCTCAGTGTGGAGGACCTGTCCCGGGTCCCTGAGGGCCGCTGGTTTGGCTCCGGGGCCCTGCTGTCTCAGTCCTGGATCCTGACCGCCGCCCACGTCCTGCGGTCCCAGAGGAGAGACGCCACCGTCGTCCCGGTGGCCCCGCATCATGTGAAGGTGGATGTTTGTCCCTGAATGTGAGGCTCATTCTGTCTTCGTGTCTCAGTCAGGACTTTGTCCCTCAGGTGTTCCTCGGCCTCCACAGCCTCAGAGACAAACAGACGTCCGCCGGTCGCTCCGTCCATCAGGTCGTCCTGCATCCAGACTTTCAGCCCGATAACTACAACAACGACATCGCCCTGCTGAGGCTGAGCGAGGCGGCGGAGTTTAACCGGCTGGTCCGGCCCGTCTGTCTGCCACCAGCTCTCCGACAGGTGAGCAGCAGAATCCAGGTTCCAGGTTGTTGAAGGCAGTTGGAAAGACGGACATGGGCTTAGTGAGAGACAGGAGGGGGAGACTAAACATTAAGGGTGAAGGAAACATGGAGGGACACAAAGACATTAAGGCTGTTTTCCCTCCCGACACCCAGTTTGATTTGGAACCAGAGTTGCGAGGGAAACCAGCCAAATCCTTTGAGTAACTTGTTCCCCTCCTGGCCTGTGGGGGCGCTGCACCAAGAACCACTGAAGAAAACGACACAAAAACCTCTGAAGACACTGAGCGCAATGTCCTTCTTCACCAAAAGGAAACAAAATGGAAGTGGTTGGAAGATTTCATCTTGGACCTTTGGCTAAAGACCATAAGTCATTTTTTCTGCTAGCGCCAGGGTAGCACATTTGTTTTGGTTGCATTTACCCATAATGCCCTGCGCTGTAGTCTGCTTCCTGCTTTTGGAGCCATCTCTGGTCCGCTTGCTGTTCACATATGCATTCAAACCGAATCAGAATTCACTTCAACCAAAACCAGACGGAGGTTTGTAGGCGGACCAGAGTTCACTTTTTTTGGTTTGACTAGCATTCACACCTGATACATTTGGTCCACTTTAATTGGACCAGAGTTTGTTTCCCTTGTTAGTCCACATCTTTTCTCCAGATGTGAAAGCAGTCCTGCAGAACTGTTTGGTTGAACCTAGACCCGCTTTCTGAGCTGCTTGCAAACCTACAGACCGCTCTCAATCCGAACCAACATGGAAAAAAATATCTTCATGGACTTACGAGCCACCGTAGCTGGACATCATGGTAAAAATGAGCCCCTCAGTGCTAATGCTGCTGCAAGTACTAACTGCACTGATTGGCTAGATAGATTACATATGTGTGCATAGATAAAAGACGAGAATCTTCAGATTAAGTCAGAAACCTTCTGTTTCAACCTCTGGTCCAATCAACACATTTTAACACATTAGCTCAATAAGAAGAAGTCTGACTAAAATAATAAAAACGTAAGAGTGAAAACCTAAACATGTAAACACAACATTTACAAGTCTTCAAATGAACTGGACTTTCTAGGCAGACGGACCAAACCCTGAAAACACAGATGATTTTCCACCGCTGCTCTTCCTGCTGATGATATGATCTCGTCTTGTCTTCTGTCTCCACCAGGACCGTCTGTCCTCCCTCCTCCCCAACTCTCTGGGTCTAGTTGCTGGTTGGGGGATCTCCAACGCTTCCTTCACCCCGTCCCCGCTGACCTCTGACCTCTTGCAGTACGTGAAGCTGCCAGTGGTCCCTCAGGACGAATGCCAGGCCAGCTACGCCTCCCGCTCCGTCCGCTACAACATCACAGACAACATGTTCTGCGCGGGTTTCCTGCAGGGCGGGCGGGACACCTGCCTGGGGGACAGCGGGGGGGCGTTTGTGATGCAGGCGGGGCGGCGGTGGGCCGTGTTCGGCCTGGTGTCCTGGGCCGGACCGGAGGACTGCGGCAGCCACAGGGTGTACGGCGTTTACACCCGGGTGGAGAAATACCTGGACTGGATCCAGAGCCACGTTCAGGCTGCCCCCTGGTGGTGAGGGAGAGACACTGCGTCTCCCAGCAGAGACCTGCTGATCTGCAACACGCAGAATCGGATCAGTTGGTCGATTTGTCAGGAATTTTTATGGATGGTTGAAAGTTCAGACGGTAAAACGATGACGGTGGTTTTACCTTCAGGTTTCACCATGTAAGCTCTATAATCTCCACCAAATCAATTTAACTGCATGTTTAATTCAGATCAGCATTTAGAACTTTCTCCACTTCTTTCAGAAACTCCAGACTATTATTTAAATTTATCAGTACGCTGCAAAATAACAAAACCTTACTCAATATCTCAATGTAGTTTCTTGTCCAAATATTTTAACCAAGACAAAATGAACTTACAAATAAGTTTTCTGCACGATATAGGAGCTTAGTTTGAGTTAATAATTCTTAAGTATTGATAAAAATTAATAGTTCCTCTGGCAGATTATTTAACTTATCACAAGAATTTTTTTCCAACATTATAAATCACATAATCTCCCTGGTCTAATCAACACATTTTAGCCTGTTTTAGTCAAATTACTGACTAAAACAAGCTGTTATATCTTGCTGAAAAGGTACTTGTATGCTATTTTTGTCTTATTTCAAGCTACTGGTGCTGTTGGTCGTCCTCTTGGTTATTAACAGGTGAAGCAGAAAGTAAACATCACTTTAATGGGAAACTGATTCCATCAGTAACATTCATCTGATTCCAAGTTTAATTGTTTTACCTTTTAGGTTGTTTCAGTGAAATAATCTTCCTCCTGGTTCTCCAAACTGATTATGCTCAGACTACTGGAAGACCACAAAGACTTTACACAGGGTTATTTTTGACTGTTAAGAAATAAACTCCTAAAACAGTAAAGACTCTTTGTCATTCAGCTGAAAGACAAAGATGGATCAGACAAACAGAACAGGATCCAGATGAAACATTAGAGCCAAAATGAAAACTTTAACTTCCTGTTGGTCAGAAAAACGTCTGATCAAATATCTCATCTCATCAGAACTTTTTTAATCATCACTCGTTGCATTAACTACACTCCTAAATATATATCATTTATACTGCGCACGGTTTTATTTTTTATAATATTGTCTGAGTTGAAATAAATCTTTTTAAACCAACAGTTTTAACTCTGCAGAGGAACATCCATGTGAATTTAAATAAACTCATCGTTCTGTTAAACTCTGTAACAAACTATTACTGGCCGCATTTCAGTAACTTGGTTTATTAAAAGAACATTAATTATGACCCTAATTAGTGCTGAACTTTAAGCGCAAATGTATTCATAACTTTGTTCACTAAATGTTTATGATTAAAATATTTGAATATTTTGCAAATAATTACCTTGTAGTAGCCATTTGTTTCAGATCTTGCAGAGATGATTCTCCTTAAAAAGTTTAGTAGTTTTCTATCAGGAGAAATTTTACAAGGTCAACTTTTTAGTAAAACTAAATGATCTTTGTATAAATTAAGTATTATAACATTCTGACACAACATGGCTGACCTCTCAATCAAGCCATGGTCAACATTCTGCTGGTGGTACATTTAGCTTTATTTATGGTTTTATAGCTCATATTTGAGTTGACATGCGACAAAAATTAATTTGAGTAGTAAAAAATGTATATTTGTGAAATATTTCCAAATAATTAAAATTTACAGTATAAAACAAACTTAACAGATTTTTTTGTTTTACTGACAGAAGGTATCGGAGAAACAAATCCAACCAGATGAAGCAAGGTCAACACAAGCAGTTTTTTTAAATATTATTTTTCTAGCTCTGACATATTGTTTTTTTTTGCAATGCTTACAACTGGAAGGAGGATCTGGTATCCATTTGTTTCCAAATCCTCTTTAATGGCTTAACCAAGAAGGTATAACTGGAACTCTATGCTTTAACACTACAAAGGCATGTGAAGATATATCTTCACATAATTTTACCCAAAAACATTTGACATGCAGGTCAATCAAGTTTATTTGTGTGGTACATTTCATCAGCAAGGTGGTTCAAAGCCCTTTACATCATAAGAACAGAAAATAACAAGATTACAATTTTGAGTTTGGTCAACAGTTGAATAAACATGACATTTTGTCGAGTCCCGTCACCAAAATCAAACACATGAAATTTATTAGTAAATGTTTCATTCATGTCTCAGAAGCAGCTCTAACCAGGTAGGTCTTTAGTTGAGACACAAAGGCATTCAGTGTTTCAGCTTTTTTACAGTTTTCTGGAAGTTTGTTCCAGATTTGTGGTGCATAGAAGCTGAATGCTGCTTCACGTTTGATAAAAAGAAACATGGATGCATTTCTGTAGATCTTGCTGAGACATTAATCCTTTAATCCTGGAAATGTTCTTCAGCTGATAAAAGGTCAAGTTTGTAATTGTCTTTATGTGACTGAAGCTTCAGATCAGAGGTCAGCCTGATCTCTAGTTTCCAGCTGTAATGACTGAAGCTCTGCGTTGACTCTAGATTTATAAATCTAGATCTTTCCTCTTTAGGTCCAAAGAGAATAACTTCAGTTTTGTTTTTGTTTCAGATATTGCAGTCAAGAGGTATATCTACCCTGGAGTTTGGACATGATTAATGAGGAACCATATGGAACATCTGTTCTACTATGTAGTAACTAAGGGTTTTTAATATATAAACCAAAGGTTTATATACTAATCTCCTCCATAAGTTCCTCCATACCTGAGAGCTTCCAGTCTCCAGTCTGGATCCTTCAGTCCAGCCTGCAGCAGCTTCACTCCTGAGTCTCCTGGATGATTGTAGCTCAGGTCCAACTCTTTCAGATGGGAGGGGTTAAAGGTCAGAGCTGAGGCCAGAGAAGCACAACCTTCCTCTGAGATCAAACAGCCTGACAAGCTGCAGACACACAAGTCAACACATGATGAGAAACGGAGGCTGAATCCATTTGGGAAAAATCACAAGAAAATTGTGTTTAATTGGTTAACAAAATACAATATGAATAAAATGACATATTGTTTTATGGTAATAAAAAGAGTAACATTTGAAACATCTATTCAGACTAATCATGCTGAGCTCTACAAGAATTAAAACTCTGTAAGGTGATTCAAACTGTCTAGAAGAGGCTAAGTACGAGCTTCCTTCAAACTTAAACTAAAATACCAAAGATAAACTGGTGGTTCCAACAGAGCGATTGTTCTTGTATTAAGATGACTTTATTCTAATTCTAATTGATGGAGTCAAGAAATGAAGCTGAGGAAAGTAATGAAGCCGTAATATTTTGTATTCAGGGAGAAAAGTTGATAAACTTGTAATTGAAATCACGTTTGCTGTGAAATTACACTGGACAGATATCTGGTTTCAGTAGAACTGAGATCATTGCACCTGAGAGTTTCCAGGTTGCAGTTTGGACTCTTCAGTCCAGCAGAGAAAAGCTTCACTCCTGAATCCTGCAGGTTGTTGTTACTCAGGTCCAGTTTTCTGAGACTGGAGGACCAAGAGCTGAGAACTGAGGACAGAGCTGCACAGCTTCTTTCTGAGAGGTTACAGTGACTCAGTCTGAGGAAACAGGGAGAGAAATCTGTTATTAACTCAACAACCTCTACCGAACTGGAGGTTGTACACGACCTCAAGCTGGATAATCCCAAGATCACTAGGTCTTCTTAAAAGGTAGGGTTGGTTTGCGATAAAAAAAAATCAGACAAGATCCAGAAATTGTAGAGCTCTGAATTTTTTCCTTTATGCAGTTCTTAAACATTTCACCCAAGTATCTCAGCATGACATGAATTCAACAAACAGGAGAGAGTGTCTTTCTCTGATCTAAACAACCTGGCTTTTAAAGTATTTGCTCCTATCAGGACTAATTAAGGGGTAGAGACAACATTTACATTTACAGATAGAAAAAAGTCATAATTGTAATAAACTAGGTTCCTACAAAAATATTTACATAATTACTAACTAACCGCCCCTTCCTGTTTGCTGCAGCGAAGTGTACTTGGTTCGCTCGCTCCTTGCAACGCCTTGAGGTTTGACTTACCTGTCCGCTCTCCACCGCATGGACAGCTCCCATCTCCAGTCCTCTCTCTGAACTACCACCAACCTGGACTCTGTCTGGTGACACTCAAACAAGACCCAAAAGACCCAGACCATCAGCATCCAACTCCCCGTCAGCTCTGTTTGTCCCAAGAGTAAGCAGAACTACTTTTAAGTGAATAACTGTAATTTACCCACATCCTAAAACTCACAATCAGTTCTGTTGTTTCCCCAGTGCCTCGATGTTCCAGCGTTCTTTGTCCACTATTGGTTATCTGAGACCCTGCCATCGACTTACTTGCTTGTAAATAAACCTCTTAAAATAGATTACTCTTTTCCTGATTTGTGTTCTGTATGTGGGTTCGAAATCTTAAAACAAACATGACACATATAATATGATTGGTAAAACATATTTGACAGAATCCATCCATATTCACTCAAGTTTATTAGAACATTTCAGCAACATAGCAGTTCGAAGTGCTTTACATCATAAAAACTTAATACAGGAACCATCTATGAAACAAGCAATAAACTTTACATTTTGATGATGATGGCATTTTGTCAAATGCCATCATTAAAACCATCAAGCAAATATACATCAAATATATTGGTCAATGTTTCACAAAGACAACCCTAACCAGGTAGGAACCAGGTAGGTTTTTAGCCTTTATTTAAAGGCACTGAGTGTTTTTGACTGTTTTACAGTTTTCTGTATGTTTGTTCCAGATCTGTGGTGCATAGAAGCTGAATACTGCTTCTCCATTCTGTTTGTAACAATAGACAAATGGCTAGACTATCTGTGTTGGGTTCTGTTCGCCTTCCAACGAACAGAACCAGGAAGGTCTGGAAGGCTGATACTGTACAACAGCAGCAGCAGATCTCTAAGCCATTCCGTGATTTATAAACTAACAACAGTATTTTAAACTCAATTTTCTCAATGAAAGGACTTTGGATCTGCAAGATATGCTTTATCTTCCTTTTAGTCAGAAAGCCAGGTTTATCAGCAGAACATTATCTAATCTCAACAGATTAATGTTGCATGAGGTGGACGATGCAACATGAGTCACGATTTCCTTGTTGTGAAAGTCCAGTGGAAGTCGACTCTCATCCAGGCCATCAAAGATGAACAGGACCTGGAGGTGTTTCTTTGATTTCAGTAAAGTGACAAACAACTTCCATCAAGCTGAACTTTTTCTCTTTCAGCACATTTAGCTCTCTGAAGGTGAATGGAAATATGAACTGGATGTTCTGATGGGCTTTGTCTTCAGCCCAGTCCAGAGTGAACTTCTGTGTTAAGACTGTTTTCCCAATTCTAGCCACTCCCTTTGTCATTGGTTGATGTCTTATCTAATTGTTATTTCTGGTCTGTATGGTTTCCTAGATGGTGTTTCAATCTGTCTGATCTCATGTTCACCATTGACCTTTCCAGTTCCTCCCTCTGTGACGTAGAGCTCTGTGTAGGTCTTGTTCAGCAGGGTTGGACTTCCTGCTGTAGCAATTCCCTCAAACACACAGGAACCTTTCCTTCAGACTTCACGTTTCATCACTGTAAGGAGAAAACACACACACAATTAATTGTGTTTCTCAATTACCAATTTATTCAGTAATTTAAACCAAATCATCTCAGTTGCAGTTTCATTTAAGAATTTTTTTAAATGATAAAAATGACAATAATTGTGTTATTCCTATTTGTAAAGATCAATTTATGATTTTCAGATATGAAATAGTATATCCGTGAACCCAGTGATAAAGAAATATACTTCAATTTCATGACAGAAAACAGTTCCTGACATAAAATCCCAATTTATAGTGAAAATATAAATTCATCCTATAAAAGGAAGCCAGACCCACTGTTAGTCAGAGCAGACTTGACAGACCCTTTGACTCTGTATTTCTGTTCTCACCTTGTGAGGTTTTAATAAATTTCTTATTTCTTCTCATCCAGATTCTTGCTAAAGTAATTTTTTTCCATGACAACCAATTCGCCTGTCGATCTCCCGCTCCATTTTTCCATCATTCGTGAGCAAAATCCCTCCAAAGAGCAGAGACGTGATCCTAAAGTCACCAAAATGGATCCGCTGCCCCCATATATTCTGTCCTTATAGGTTATGATTAGAATCAGTGACAAATAGTAACCATGGCAGCGTCCAACTCTATAGGCAAAGACCCTCAGACTCTCACACCTGTCAGACAGAGACCTAACAGGACCTAAAGATGAGATTTAACTTAAAGCATTATTGTTTCCTAATGTGTGGATCAGTTGTTGGTATTTTTCAGAGGTCACAATAACTGTTCTGGAAATGTAAACATTTCAAATAAATAAAAAGATTGGATGACAGCTCCAAATATCAGATAGTTTGCACCAAAAATAAAATTAGTCAGCACTAATGGCTCCAAACAATTTGGAGCCATATTATACAACCATGATAACCGTGGTTCGCCCTCTATCCAGTTCTCATGGTTCTGAAATCTGCCATCATCTAGGAAGGAGCCTGCTTTGCGTTTCCAGGTTGTCCATTGAATAACCTTGAAGCCAATTGAAAGCCCTTATCTCAGGGTTCCATGAATTCCTCCAACTCCAGTGTTTGCTTCAACCACACCAACTTCATCCAGTCTGAGCACATGATGTTTCAGACACATAGGGGCCATAACAGAAACATACCTCTGATTAGTAGAGTGATCATCTTCAGGTCCAGAACCCTCTGGAGCTTCAGAGATGGTCTGATGATGAGGTAAGGGTTTGGATCCCAGCAGGGTGTCTGGTTCTAGTTCCAGCTCTAATTCACATCCTGATAAGGTCCCAGATGGAGGTTCAGGTTCAGAGTGGGGTTCAAACCCTGATGGTGCCTCAGCATCTGGTACTGATTCAGGTTCATAAACTGATTTGGTTTCTGACCCAGGCACCAGTTCAGAGTTGGGTTTGTATTCGAACACTGTCTCTGGTTCAGGTTGAGGTTCAGGGGAGTCTGGAATGCCACTGTAAAAATATATTTAAGAAAAAGGGGAAACGTTTTAGGGTTATCAGCTGCAGTTATATGTTTTTATTAAACAGTAATTATTTCCCTTTTCGAAGCTCTCACCATGAAACTTCAGACATATGAGGAATATAACACAAACTTACCTTTGATTGGTAGAGCAAACATCTTCAGGTTCAGGAAATTCTGGAGGTTCACAGATGGTCTGAGATAAAGGTTCAAATCTGAACAGAGTCTCAGATCCAGGTAGTGGTACTGGTTCAGGTTCATAAACTGAGTTGGGTTTGTATTCTGATTGTTTCTCTGGTTCCTGTGTGAGGCTGGAAAAGTGTGCAAGAAAATAAATGTTTTCAGAAGTGTTTTCAACATTCTCATATATCAGAAACTTACCTTTGATTGGCAGACTGATCATCTTCAGGTCCGGAACTCTCTGGAGGTTCAGAAATTCTCTGATGATGAGGTAAAGGTTCAGATCTTAGCAGGGTGTCAGATTCTGGTTCCAGATCTGATCCAGATCCTGATAAGATCTCAGATGGAGGTTCAGGTTCAGACTTGGGTTCAAACCCTGATGGTGCCTCAGCATCTGGTACTGATTCAGGTTCATTAACTGATTTAGTTTCTGATCGAGACAAAATGTCAGTGTTGGGTTTGTTTCCAGTCTCAGGTCCAGGTTGAGGTTCAGGAAAATCTGGTTTCTGTGTGCTGCTAGAAAAACTTGGTCAAAAAGAAAAGGTAAATGTTTTCAGGTCAACAACTGTAGTTATTATGAAATGCACCCTATTTTACAGTTATTATTTCCCTTTCTAAGCTCTCACCATGAAATTTCAGACATATGAGGAATATAACATAAACTTACCTTTGATTGGTAGAGCAAACATCGTCAGGTTCAGGAAACTCTGGAGGTTCACAGATGGTCTGAGATAAAGGTTCAAATCCGAACAGAGTCTCAGATCTAGGTACTGGTACTGATTCAGGTTCATAAACTGATTTGATTTCTGATCCACATACAAGTTCAGATTTGGGTTCAAATCCTAACAGGGTGTCTGGTTCTGGTTCCAGTTCGGATCCACATCCTGATAAGGTGTCAGATGGAGGTTCGGAGTTGGGTTCAAACCCTGATGGTAACTCAGCATCTGGTACTGATTCGGGTTCATTAAGTGATTTGGTTTCTGATCCAGGTTCCAGTTCAGCGTATAGTTTGTCTTCAGATGTGGCCTCAGGTCCAGGTTGAGCTGGAAAGTCCGATCTCTGACTATGGTTAAAAATACATTTTTAAGAAAAGAGGAAATGTTTTCAAGTTAACAACTGCAGTTATAAAATACACCTAATATAAAGTAATAATTTCTAATCTGTCATTGTGACATTTCTGACATAAGGGGAATATAAGAGAAACTTACCTTTGATTGGTAGAGAGACTGTTTCCAGGGTCAGAGACCATCTGATTGTTGGATTCATATCCTGATAATGTCTTAGGTTCTGGTACTGACATTAATTCAGGTTCACAACCTGATATGGATTCAGATCCAGGCACAAGTTCAGGTTTAGGTTCAAATCCCAACAGGGTGTCAGGTTCTGGTACCAGATCTGATCCAGGTTCACATCCTGATAAGATCTCAGATTGAGGTTCAGGTTCAGATTTGGGTCCAAACCCTGATGTTGCCTCAGCATCTGGTACTGATTCAGATCCGGGTACAGATTTAGGTTGAAATCCCGTAAGGGTGTCGGGTTCTGGTACCAGTTCTGATCCACATCCTGATAAGGTCTCAGATGGAGGTTCAGGTTCAGAGTTGAGTCCATATCCTGATAGATTCTCAGGTTCTGGTTCTGGTTCATAAACTGGAATGGTTTCTGATCCAGAGTTGGGTTCGTATTCTGACACCGTCTCTGGTCCAGTTACAGGCTGGGCTTCAGGTGAGTCTGGTCTCTGTGTGCTGCTAGAAAAATATATCCACGAACAAAAAGGGAAAAGTTTGCAGGTTAACAATGTCAGTAGTTGTGGTGAAATTTCTTTTTCTTTTTCTTTTTAAATGAAAATAATTTACATCTTTTATGCTGTAAATTTGCCCTTCCTATAAAGTTTGCTATTCTTAATTTTGTTTGTATTAATTTTGTATATATATTGCATTTTTGCGGAAAATGCACATTTTTCTATATTTTGGTAATTTTTCCCTTTTTCCGTTGTCTTGATTATCTTTCTGTTTCATTCGTCCAACAGATCAGTATTCACCCTGCTGTTTCACACAGAACTGCATTTTCTCTAGTTTCTCTTTCTAAGCTCTCATTGTGATATTTTAGACATATTGGGGACATTTATATGAGTCTGAATACATTCACAGGATATTGTGGATTAATAAAGAGTGGTACTTACGCTGATGGTTTTCAAAGTTTTGGAAAAACAATACAAAATGAACAGTTGAACATTCAATCATTCCTAGATGATAAATAGTGGATGATCATGAACTGGAGAAAAACTGAAAGTGTACCAGAATGAGCAACACCAAGTCAGACATGTTGGGATGGGATGTTGGTCCTCTGAACTGTAACAACAAAAACAGAAACGCTGAAGATGCAGTGATGTCCACACTGAGCTCAGCCAGTCAGAGACTCTGGTCTCACCTTTGACCTCTGCTCCGTTTCTTCTGCTCTCTGAGCAGAGGAACGCTCTCGTTCACATCCTGATCCTGATCCATGCTGCTGAATCCACATCAACTTCACCTGCAGAGGAAACAGACAGATTGTTAGGATTCATCTGAAGCTGTAAGTGTTGGTTCTTATTCTCCGATTCACTTCAGGGTCATTAGGTTCAGTTTAAAACTGGATAAGAAACATGGTTCTGGAGTTGGTGTAACAGAAACAGTTTTACTTTGTTTAATATAATAGTCATTGAGTGAATATTATTAGGATTCATGTAAAGAAGATTGAAGCGTTCGCTGCCGTTAGTCTGGAGGAGCTGAGTGGAGTCATGAGGCAGAAGCTGTTTGGCTAACGTTAGCTTTGTGTGAGCTAACGTTTAGGCACAGCTGAGTGGTTGCCATGGAGATTCAAGGATTTAACAAACATTCATGAATTAATCAAGCAACACTAATGTTATGTTTTTTTGATGAGAAAATAATTTTATAATATGATGTAAAACTCAAAAAGTTGATTCTATGATACTATTGCTTTAAGCAATTAAAGATGCAGTAAAAATTTAATTCAAGCCATTAAATTTTTACCCATTTTCTATTTGGGTAAAAATGTGTTGAAGATGTTCTAAGATTAGCGGATTAGTTTCTGGGTTCCCTCACTGTCCTCTGTGTATTAAGGATTACTTTCTGAAATAAATCGCAGCCTGGCTGCAGGAGCTGTGAGAGACCAGCAGGCCTTCAGGATCTTCACTGCAAAGCTTGGCCCCGGGCCCCAAAATGACTGAGTCTGCCTCTGCATACCTTCACTCTGTGGCTTTTCCCTCTGTTTGCTGTCGGTGTTTGTCTGCGATTCGACCGACTGGAGTTTGTCTCTCAGTCCTGGCAGCACATGACCTGCAGTCACTTCCTGAAGTAAATGTTGGACTGATAGTCTGTCGAGTTTCCAGCCTGACACTAACTTCACTGTGGAGTCATGAATGAAGCTCTGATGCCGTTTTATCTCTACAAAATTAAAAGAAAAGAGAAACTCACCCGGATCCCGGCTCTTCCTCAGAAACGTCGTGTATCACATGCAGCTTCGTTGTTCTTCCGGATTTGTCTTGTTTTCCTTGTTGGCAGAGCCTCATGCTGACTCTCCCACTGACATGTGAGAACCTGCTGAGCATCACTGCTTTTAGGTTATTTTCAGATTTTACTTCTGTTAGAACTGTTTTACATTTCATCATAAAAATGAAACATATTTTTCCTATATAATCACCTTTTGTTTTTAAGTATTTAATACCACCAGGGTTTTAATGTTATACATACATTTCTGTCACAGGTGTTTCTTATTAGGATTTCAGTGTCATATTACTTGTATTTTTAGTTTGTTGGTGTTTTTTTATGCTTTAATGTTTGGAAAAAGCTCTAAAGTTTGATTCGTGTCAACAACCTCAGGCTGGTTTTAGCTTGGAAGCTGAAAGAAAACTTAAGTTAGACTGAATTTAAAACCTGACAGCTGATGTGAAGTTTTTTAAAAACATATATTTTTATGAAATTCTCAACTCAAAGGAAATCACAACACAGCAGAAAACTATCAGATTTGGTCGATGATTCTTCATCATTTGAATCAGAGGAAATGAAGATTTCTGTAAAAATCTGTTTATTAAATCTGATGAATTCATCAAGCCTTTATGAAAACATCCCATAATAACAGGACAAACTAATGTGACTCGTCTACTTAGTTCAGCGTCTGTTGAGCAGCTCTGGGTTATTAAACCTGCACATCCTGCTGCCTGCAGGACGGAGAAGCTCAATAATCCTTCAACGTTCTGTTGCATTTCCAATAAATGCTGCAAATTTGCACAAAAAAACAAATCAAAAATGTTATTTAAAAAAAATTGTGTTTTAGCTGGAAAACTTTCTGTCTCTGATAGAAAGTTTTAGGTCCGCTGGTGTTCGCTGCTGCTGCTGCTGCTGGTCCCGGCGCGGTCCAGTCAAAGCCTCCTCAGCTCAGACTCTGGTTCCGCTCCACCCTCTGCATGGTGTCTCTGATCCAGCCCAGGAAGTTTCCCAGCCTGGTGTAAACGCCGTATTTCCCCGGCGCGGCGCATTTCTCCCCCCAGCTGACGATGCCGGTCAGGTACCAGGTTCCTCGGTAGTGGACCACGAACGGCCCGCCGCTGTCTCCGCTGCAGGCGTCCATGTTGGCCTCCAGGTAACCTGCACAGAACATGTTGTCTGTGATCACCTGCAGGACGGAGAGGGAGGAGAGGAGGGTTCACTCTGAAACACCAGGGTTTTAAAATCACAACTTTCAACGGAGAAAAATCATTTGCAGCAACAATAATGATGTAAAAACCTGCCTAACATGAGAGCAACGGCGCCCTCTGCTGGAAAACAAGCTGCACATCAACCAAAGAGAATCTGTTTTAAAGCTGCAGTAACTGTTGTGGACATTTATGTTGAATTTTTGTGCAATTAAATAAATAAATAAATTTAGCTTTTCTTTCAGAAGGTAGAATATACTGAAGTTAGTTCAGAATCAAAATCTGTAATTAACTTTTTGTCTAGATTACTTTGATAACTTTTAGACCCTCACATTAATTTCCGTTATGAAGAACACTGGGTGCATGCAGGAGGCTTTTCTTTAGAAAATGTCTGAAGGTTTTGGTAAAATGATTTCAGATTAAGTCAACTTCCATTTTCAACTAAGTTGTAAAATTTCTAGTTATTGTTTTGTCTATATTTTTGCAAAAAGTAAAATATAATTCCCCCCCCCCCCAAACAATCAAGTTGGAAGTGCGATGAAGAACCAAACCAAATCAGATTTGGTCGATGCTGGTTCTTCACTGTTTGGATCACAGGAGATGAGGATTTCTGTAAAAATCTGTGTATTAAATCTGATTAATTCATCAAGCCTTTATGAAAACATCCCATAATAACAGGACAAACTGATGTGACCCGTCTGCTTAGTCCAGCGTCTGTTGAGCAGCTCTGGGTTATTAAGCCTGCACATCCTGCTGCCTGCAGGACAGAGAAGCTCAACAATCCTTCAACATTTTGTTGCATTTCCAATAAATGTTGAAAATTTGCACAAAAAAACAAATAAAAACTGGGTTGTTTTTTTTAAAACACCCACAGCGTTTTCTGGACATTTTTGTTTTGGAACTTTTTGTAAAACATTGTTTTTTAATCTGTCACCATGTTGTGACAGTTTGATATGAAACAGATGATCTGTTAAAAAATCAATCTCCTCTGTCTTCTCCCAGTGGTATCTAGAAACAACCAATCAGAGCCAGGAGGCGGGTCTAAGTGCTGCCAATCATGTCCAAGTTAATCCTCCATAATCATGGGCATGATTGGCATGTAATGCAATCATGCCCATGATTGGGCATGACCTAAGGCTAGTCAGCATAGCCACCATTGACCGGAGACACGCAGGTTTCTTTCTTTCTTTCTTTCTTTCTTTCTTTCTTTCTTTCTTTCTTTCTTTCTTTCTTTCTTTCTTTCTTTCTTTCTTTTAATTTTCAATTGTCACATATGTGACAAACTCAAGTGATAGAAATGAGTGTGCAAAAAAAAAGACAATAATAGAGAAAAGACAAAAGAAAATGAGAGATAGGAAAAGAGTCCAGTGAGGCACTTAGGTACTTGTAGTGACAAACGGCTTTCCTGGAACAGGAAGTTAGCAAATGTAGCAAAGTCCAAAGTAAACCAGAAGTAAAATATGGAACATTCTGCAGCTAAAACCCGGTGAGCTCTGCGTTCCGCTCAGCGCCGCCCCCTGCAGGTGGGGTCAGCTCACCTGCTCCGTGGAGGCGGAGCAGGCCTGGTGGCTGACCACCGGCAGGGTCACCTTCCTCAGGTAGCGGGAGGAGCTGCCCAGGTAGCGCGTGGCGCCCCAGCCTGTCACCAGGCCCCGGCTGTCCTCCTGAACACAGACAGGCCGTCAGAACCCCAAACGTCCACCGGCCGGACTCACGGCCCGAACCGGGTTACCCTCAGCAGGTATCCGGACAGGTGGGGGTCCGGCAGGCAGGCGGGGACGGCGGTGGGGCCCCTGAGGGCCGGCTGGGCCAGGTAGAGCAGCGCCACGTCGCTGTCGAAGGTGTAGGAGTGGAAGTGAGGATGAACGATGATCTGCTGGATCTTTATCTGCTGCTCGTCCGGATCTGGACGGTTTTTATCGAGGTTACCTGGAAAACAAAAGGAATAAATAAGACGAAGAAACGGAGAAAAGGAAAAACAGACCTTATGAGCAGAATTATGACTGCTGTTTGATAGGTATTTTCCTTGAACCTACATTAAAAGAAAGAACCACAGACAACATATGTGAATAATTATGACCCAAACATCTGCAGAAGGAGAAGACTGAGCAAGCTGCTCCTCTGAGTCGATCGCAGAGCTTCTGCCGTCTCTCTGCTCCAGCAGGACTTTTATTTGGAATAACAGAAGTCAGAAAAGATAAACAATGAAGTCAGAAATGATAACAATGAAACAGGCGACAAGCTGGCTGGCTCTATCTAACACACAGGTCATCTAGCTCTGTCT